>LYNE01000262.1:15646-48792 GCA_001662545.1 Rosa x damascena
GCCTCAGACCTTCAAAATGTCAGGACTGGCCCTGATTACATATAAGTTATTTATAAAAGATGACTTAACAAATACATCCTTTAAAGATTTATTAAACATATAAGGACAATTTGCTCTCCACTTGTCACATGCCATAAGTTAATTTAATTTTTTACCCTTAACTGTTTCTTTTGACTTCTAATCCCTTTATATTACTTTTTTTTCCCTTAGAATAATCTCTTTATGTTACTTTGTTGCCATGTGTCAATAAGACATTTACAATTCTAACATTTATGCATGGATAACTAAATCTTAATTATTTTTTTTTAATTCAAACTCTTTTCGTTCAAATACTGCTGCTTGCTACCGCACTTGTACTGGTGTTATGTTACTGCACTCGTCATTGCCTAATCTTGCTACTGCACTCACTGCATTCATACTCGTCCAGTTTTGCTATTGCACTTATACTCGTGTTCTGCTACTGCACTCGTCATCACCTAATCCTGCACTCGTCATCGCCTAATCCTGCTACTGCACTACTTCAATCCTGCTACTGCACTTGCTGCACTCATCCTCGTCCAGTTCTGCTACTGCACTTGTACTCGTGTTCTGCTACTGCACTCATATCGCCTAATCCTGCTATTGCACTCCCTGAACTCATACTCGTCCAGTTTTGCTACTGCACTCATACTCGTCCAATCCTGCTACTGCACTTATCATCACCTAATCCTGCTACTGCTCTCGTACTTGTATTCTGCTACTGCACTCGTAATCGCCTAGGGCAGCCATCAGATGCTCACATATGTCATCTCTCCTTTTTTTTCATGTGTAGCAAATCTCTGAAATTATATGTTACCAGGGTGTTAGAAACTGTTTTGATGTATAACCAATTGTTAGGAAAGATACTATTTCATTGCATCATGATTGCGTAATTTAAAAAACTAGTCTTTTAGCAGTCACTGAAGTGAAAGTCGGGGCAATAAATCCTTACTAAGAATTCAATTCTAGTTGACATAATTTGTCCCAAAATTTAACAAGTGAACAAAACAAATGTCAATCCAGATCATCTATACTCTAAGCAACATGCATAATCAGGAATTTCCAAGAAAGCGACAAGGGGCTGATCAAAAGTAAAACATGATTAGACAACTCTTCTGCTTATTTGCCAACCTAATTCATTGTATCATGCTAATGGGAATAAGTAACTAGCTCCAACACGATCTAGCATCTAAATTCAATGTGTTAAGATTTACTAACAACCCTGAAAACTACCCAACCACAAATTATACTTGTACTAATGGCAAGAGTTCCGGATTATGCAAATTCATACACAGAGAACAACAAAATGAATCAAATGATAATAAACAATAACACCAAAATACCAATTTATGAAGGATCAATCCTTGTATACAAACACTTACAAGCAATCCATGATGAAGAACAGGTTCAAAACCCTCCCATCTGGGGTTGGCATCACTTTCACTCTCTGAATCAGCATCTCAAGCTCACACAACACTTTAGTAACATCTACACAAAAATCAACAACACCTTTCTTCATTACTCAAAAACCAATGAAACAAAACCCCAACAAAACAAAAACGCCAACTATCCTCACCATGCAGTGAGCCTCTCTGGTCAAAGCACCAAAACTTCAAAAGGTAAACCGGCAACGGCGAGCACTATGCCAAAAAGGCCTTCAGACGACACACCTCAGACGACATGAGTTTTGTTTTATGTCGTCTGAGTTTTTCAGACAAACTCAGACGACATAATTTTTTTTTCTGTTGTCTGAATATACACTAAAACCATACTGGTTTAATTTGGAAAAATGGTGAGCATTCAGACGATACATTTGTGTAGTTGTAGAAGGTGGTGATTTCCTATCTCAAATTTGGATAAATGGTGAGCATTCAGACAACACATTTGTGTAGTTGTAGAACGTGGTGATTTCCTATCTCAAATTTGGAGGGAATATACAAAAGTTGATTGAGTCTTTTCCCTCTCAAATAGCCACGCCCTATTTGACTAGAAAATGTTGGGGTTGTTTTAAAATTTCCCAAGTATATTTGACTTGTGCTATTTGACTTATATCCCTCGCAATTAAGTCACTTTCGATTTGTCCTAGCCTTCTCATCACTAGATCTCTCAGCTCGACCTAGAATGTTAACCCGCAAAAGCCCAAACACCAGCCTTCCTCTCTCCTTCTCAGTTAGCTCTGTCATATCTCGATTCTCACTCTCTCCTTCATCTTCTGACTTTCTCGATTCATCAACCTTAGTCTCTACTTCATCTTTCATGTCCAGATTAATGGAGCTCTGCAGCGACTAGTAGAGCTATTTTCGATTCGAATATTGGTAAGCAATTTAGGGTTTCAATCGTTTTTTAGTTTTGGGTTTCAACTGGGTTCAATCGATTTTAGTGTTTGATTTCGATTCGGTTTTTTCTGTTTCTATTTGGGGATGGGGCGATTGAATATCATTTTTCCTTTTATCCTCGATTCGGTGTTCTGATTAATGAAAACCCAAACCTCTCTCTCTCTCTCTCTCTCTCTCTCTCTCTCTCTGTGTCACCCTCCTTGACTGTAGACGGCGGCGAAACGGTGAAGGTTCATCGACTCTTGTCTTGGTGTTAGTTTGCTTTGGAATTTTGTTGAAACAGACGAAAAGAAAAGAAGAAGAAGAGGAGGAAGAAGAGAAGAAGAAGAAAAGAAGAAGAGGGAGACGGGAAGAAATTGATGCTCAATTCCAACAGAAATTGAGTAAACTGATCATCCTAGGTATTCTATGATGGGTTTGAATTTGTTTGATTTATTTTTTTGTCTGTCTCTCATCTTTTCCGTTATTATACATAACCGTTTTGGTTTTTCAACTCTTTCATTTCATAGAAGTTTTTTCTTTTCTCAGTTTTCTACCTGTCGTAATCGGAGTTTGTTTTGTTTATGTTAGGTCAAAAAGTGTTGGGAGATTGACGCGATCTTCTCTCTCTCTTTTTCTCTTCATTTTTGGCTGGGCTCTTTGCAGCTCGAGGTATGCAGTTGTTGGGTGATGGGTTCTGTATGTCGTTGTTATGTGCATTTTTGGTCGGTTAAGCACTTATTTGTTGGGTTTTTGTGAGAGAGTGTTGGGTTTGTCTCTGATTTGGTCTTTTTGTGATAAATTCTTGGGTGTGTTGTTGATTTGGGCGACAAGGTGGAGGGTGATTTCAGAAGAAATTGAAGAGAAATTCACAGCTAAAGACTAAGGGGTGGGTAAGCTATTGATTCTGGACTAAACTATTGGCTTTGATTCTGAATGTTGGATCCCTCCAACTTACTTATGAATGATCGTATTGTATGATTTGGTTTGTAAATAATCTGATTGATTTGTGGGGTAATCGTTTAGGTTGCATCGTGCTTTTTTTTGTGGAGAAAGATATTTGTTGGAGGCTTTACAGAGAATACGACCTTGGGTGAGATTTTTTGATTTTTTTTGGTTGGAAAATTGATATAGGTCTGTTATTGATTAGGGATAGCGAATTACATTTGCAACTAACATAGAGAATTATTGGTAATGTTAGTAAGCAAGATCTATGCTCTAAATTTGGGTAATGTTAGTAAAGCAAGATCTGAATGTTAATATAGATTTATTCAACACACACTCTCTCTCTCTCTCTCTCTCAGATCATGTTTAGGGATTTATGATTTTGATCTGTGTTTTGAATGTTAAACTGTGATTACTTTTGTATGCAGATTTCACCTTCTATTATTATTGTTGCTGCAACTGATTTATCTGTTGTAAAATTGGTCTGCAAGGTCTGAAGTAAAGGAAAGGCTTGGATCTGCCAATCAAGGTACTTTTTCAGCTCATACATTGCTCTCATTGCTTCTACTTTATCTCTAGATTCATTTGTTTTGTAGATTTTTTGTTTAAAATTCAAGAGTGTGAGTTGCATTCTATGGTTTATAAAGTAAAGCAATGTTCTGTTCTACCTTGAATTTGTAATACACAACCAAGGTAGGAGGAAAAGAATATCTTTTGAGCTAATTGATGGGGCTTATATAAGTAGTGTCTTACCTTCGTACATGATATTATACTTTCCCTATTCAATTGGCAGAACGGAATTTTACAAGCTTGAGAAGGTAAGTATAATATCATGTAAGAAGGTAGTCAATCTAACATGGTATCTGACTAAGCAAGGCCAAAATTAATCACCTGATATAAAAAACAATAACCCACTTATTGATTAAGCAAGGCGAAAATTAATATTATATCTCCCAGATATAACATCGGCTCCTCAAAATTGTTAGATCATGCCAAGGGATTTGTATAATTTGAAGTGCAGGTACCATGTGATAAATTTATACTACATAATGTTCTTGAGTGATCTTCATAGCTCTCACTAATTTATTTGGATTGATTTTTTTCTTGACAGCTTTCTTTTTTTTCTGGGAATTTAGTGCAAGACAAACTTTCTTGAGTGATCTTCATAGCTCAAGCTAATTTTTTTTTTCATGTGGTACGGTGGGACATTTTGATTGCTTGCTCCAATGGATATTGGAATATTTACTATTTCCTATTTCTTATTACGGTGGGACATAGCTCAATATTTACTATTTCCAAAACTGGTTTTTTTTCTTTTAACTTTTTCAAAGATTCATTTATGTATAAGTAAGGTATGCTTGCAAGGAAAGACAAGATAGAAAGAAACTATGTGACCCTACATCTGTGATACATATAACAATTAATAGTTTTCTGTTTATTATCTTGAGCTTAGTATTTTTCCTTCCCATTTGGTTTATGGTTAATGTTTTTCATCAAATCCCTTTATGGTTAATGTCAATACCTGGCCTTTACAGATTTGTTCAGGTATAATGACTTTAAGGTTGCAAATGTCTTCCAAGACTGATTCTAGCTATGATAGAAGGGTACAGAGAAATTTATAAAAGAAATATCTTGTTGTATGCCTAATTTAGGTTTAATTTGTACTGGGGATGGTTTATTTTCAGTGCAAAAGTACAATTTAGCCATCCCTTAATTAATTACCCAATCTTTTGTCTCTTGATGTATGCCTAATTTAGGTTTAATTTGTTTAAATTTTGTTGTTTTGTATTTTTTTAGTTATAATCTTGTTGTCTTGTATGTTTAAGTATTTAACCTGCATATAGCCTTTATATATTTTGGCTATAACTAATTCTATATTTTTCCTCTCTTTTTTGCATCCTTATGTTGACTTTGGATTACAGCTTATAGGCGCTGATCTTATGTCAATACCTGGCCTTTACAGATTTGTTCAGGTATAATGACTTTCTGTGGATGTCATTTTTAGATGTGTAGCCCCATGTAGAAAATACTTGTGCACTTGCTAAGCCCAAGTACAAAGCCGACTTATTAATAAAGACTCCCAGTGAAGAAGCTATAGTTGCAAAGTGTCTAGGCCAGAGTAAACTTTGATGACTTGCATAACTAAAGGCAGCTTCATAAAATACGAGTCATATTAATGTACATATACACATATAGGAAGAACTTCCCACCCATCGAAACTACAGTATTCACACAGTAATAATTTCTATTGAGGTTTAGAAAGTCCATAGAAAGTGTGCATAATATCATGTTATTACCATGAGATCCATGACTATGAAAAGGAACTGCCATAGTTCTTATGTTTTGTAACATGTTTCTTCTGTTTATGGGGCTAACATTCTGATTCTTTAATCAAAGTTCATTTGCAGGCATGATGTTTCTGAGCTGGAGCAAAAGCTTAAGAACAATCTAAGATACTCTCAAGTCTTCAACAAAAGGTTGATAATTTGGCATCAAAGGTTTGTTTCTTTTTCCTTACATATATCTTCTTGCTTTGGACAATAATCATCCTACGGTAATCCACTATTTGCTACATTTCAAATCGTAGTGCTGCTGTTTATTAGTGTTATTCTATAATTATTGTGGTAGTTGAGGTTGTTGCTTATTTAGATTGCTGCCGTAAATAGCTTTTCTTAGTTCATTAATCCAGTGGACATCTTGCCCATTGCTCTGTAGTCTGTTCCTTTTTTTTTTTTGGAGAATAATCTCTGTAGTATGTTCTAGTTTAGTTTCTCCACGGAAATTTTCTTTCCTATCACAAAGAGGGAAGAAAATAACGTCTGGTTTATGCTCTAATGTTAAAGATACTCAATCTTCCTCAATCACTAGCCATTGATATGGCTATAATGCTGTGCATTAATCTAGGATCAGTTTTGATATTGTTATAAATATAGATAGCTGTAGCATATATTGATGTGCATCAATCTAGGATCAGTTTTGATATTGTTATAAATTTAGTTATTACAACATTGCAAAACTGATGCTGCTTCTCCTATATATTGTAAACATTGTAAATGCACATATCAATGAAATACAATTTCAACATGGTATCAGTAGTCTAAGGTGTCAACTTTCCTGTGTCTTCTTCCTTCTTCCAATCTCACCCTCCTTATTTCCATGGCCTCTTCATCATCCAACCCTCCCTCTCAAAACACTGCTCAATTCACCAAACTTACAGAAACAAATTATCTTGTCTGGCTTCGTCAGCTGAAACCATATCTTCATGGTGCGAAACTCTGGGGCTATATAGATGGCTCTATCCCTGAACCTGCTGCCACCAAAACACGACCTGCAAGTGATGGCCAATCTGCCGCAACCATCCCTAATCCTGAGCATGAAACCTGGTTCACTACTGACCAACAAATTGTCAGCATCCTCACCACTTCCCTTTCTGAAAATGTGGCACGTCTCACCATTGGCTTCGATACATCTAAAGGGATATGGGACTGCCTCGCTCGCCATTTCTCCCAGAAGTCTGTTGCCAGTGCCACAAGCCTCAAACTTCAACTCTTTGATCTTCAAAAGGGTTCTCAATCTGTTGATGAGTACCTCCAACAAGCCAAATCAATTGCTGATTCCCTAGCCTCGATTAATCAACCCGTCTCTGACGCTGATCTTGTTGTTGCCACACTTCATGGACTTGGACCAGATTACCTAATGCTTCGTACTGCCCTTGCTCAATCATCTTCTCTTCCAGATTTCTCTGACCTCCGAGCCCGAATCCTCTCTTTTGAGGCTCAGCAAACCCGGTCACCAGATTCTAACGCTGCCTCGGCCTTGTTTCACCATGGATCCAACCCAGCTGCACCCCAGAACTCTGCACCCCCCCCGTGGCCCTCCCCCTCGCCTTGACGGCCGCCGGCCTTCATATGGCTAGCGCAACAACCAGCGCTACCACTATGTGCGTGAAAAAGTTGCTCGTGGAAGTCACAGAGTTTGCTTCATTCCTTCCAGAGATCAGCCAGCTTACTTACTCACAAAGCCACTTCACAAGTCTCGACATCTTCTTTTCACCAGCAAACTTGTCCGTCCAGGCCGGTCAAGTTTGAGGGGGGATGTTAAAGATACTCAATCTTCCTCAATCACTAGCCATTAATATGGCTATAATGCTGTGCATTAATCTAGGATCAGTTTTGATATTGTTATAAATATAGATAGCTGTAGCATATATTGCTGTGCATCAATCTAGGATCAGTTTTGATATTGTTATAAATTTAGTTATTACAGCATTGCAAAACTGATGTTGCTTCTCCTATATATTGTAAACATTGTAAATGCACAAATCAATGAAATACAATTTCAACATCTAGCTATCACTGCTACACAAAACACATACGTGGACACCTAGTTTTTTTTTCAAGGACGTCTTCTTACTTTGACTATCATTTTGGTACCGCGAACTTACAATGTGGAGCATCTGACCAGTTCTATTGTATTATAGAGTAACTTTTATCATTCTACAAATGTTTTGTTCTTGGGGATTTCTCTAGCATGTTGGATTTTCTTAGTTTGTAGGAAGATGACATTTTGGTTTCAAAGAATCACTGGAGTTAGCTTGTGGAGAGTTATTGGAAGCATGTGGTTGAAAACAGTCTTAGAAAGTAGGTCTCTCTTTCCTTCTTTTCTTCTCAGTTCTCCTATATGTACTGAATTATACTTTTTAATTGTTATGCAGTTGAGCCACTCCTTTTCGTTTGCATCATACTCACCAGTGCCGGTTCCTTTTTATGTCATGAAAATGGGTGACGAGAATGCTTTGGTTCTTTCTTATCTCCCAATAGACATGTTGTTCTCATCTCATCAGTTTAAAGTCACTCAATTTCGTTGAATTAAAGATACAAGTTGCAATTTAGTTGGAGAAAAAAAAAATTATCTATAGTTTCTCAAGTCATAATTTACAGTAATCATATTAAGTATACCCATCCAGATGCAAACTAGTCATTATTGCTGAGCAAATCATATAACTCTTGTCAGTCCCTTGTAAAGCCACTTTTTTTTCTTTTCTTCTTTTCTTCATCTCTAGTCAGTCCCGTGTTTCTGAATATTCAATTAGTTATGCAGCTAAATATGTGAAAGAGTATATTGAAGGAGCAAAACCAATTTTTTCCGTTGGGGAGTATTGGGATTCTTGCAACTACAATGGTCATGGTTTGGACTACAACCAAGGTATAATATATTGATGTTTATTGAGCACTATTCAACTAATCAGATCAACGAACCACAGTCACTTCAGTTATTCTATATGAATAAAGTTATAGGCATGAATGAAGCTCTAGTCTGAAGTGTTAATTAAAATACCTCAAGGTTGATAGTATTAGTTAATATAGAAAGGCGAGCTTGAATTTAGTAGTAATGACGTTACTTTGGTTCTCTCTCTCTCTCTCTCTCTCTCTCGTTTTACCTTTATTAGAAGTGCTTATGTTGTTTACGTGGACTCCATTTGTGCAGATAGCCATAGACAATGAATAATAAGTTGGATTGATGGCACAGGACAGCTGTCAACTGCATTTGACTTCACAACCAAGGGAGTTCTTCAGGTATCATCCATTTTCAATCGGACTGAGATGTTGAACTAGCTCCTAGTTGACTACTACACCCACATATGCACACATAAAATCTTTCTCTTGAGTGGACATATGCATTTGTTCTTGTTTTGACCATTGGATATGAGTCCTGGCCATTATAATCATTAGTATCCAGTAATTTATGCCAAGTTTCCAGACATTTTTGTTATGAACCTATTTATTTCTATATAAGAAACAAAAATAGGCAACTATTACATCAAAATATCTTCTCGTCTAAGCACATGAGTACCCCAAGATGCTTGGTTATGTTATATTAGTTCATTTCTACAAGACTGACATTTTAATTGAGATTTCCTTTTAACATGTTATTTTTGTTTCTCCCCTATTTTGGTGATAATCATGCATGTTTCTGCGAAGGGAGCTATCAAGGGACAATTATGGAGATTACGTGATCCCAAAGGGAAGCCACCAGGTGTAATACAGTTGTACAGCTAGCTAGTTCCTATATTTAACTTTTGTCTAGTAGAAACTCTTTCTTCATTAAACATTTGAACTTGTTTGCAGATTTAGATTAGTAGATATGGGCCATTTTGAATTGATGCTCGTAATTAGGTTTGTGTATATGAGACAATGGTGGATTAGTGGAAATTGCGATGAATGATTTTGGATGTGGATTTTGTGGTTTCATGAATATGCAATTTTAATTTCCAGATGCATGCATACCAATTGTAACAAGAGACTACCAATGTGTTATCTCAAATTGCAAGCTCCAACAAAAGCACACCAAAATTTGTGGTTGCAGCTGAACAAAAACAACACAAAAACCAATTAGAAGTCTATTGTCTTTTTGGCATTGGGACGACAGAAAATTGTAGTCTAAAGGGCAAAACAACAACATAAGTTAGACGAAAGTATTGGCTAAAGTGTATAATAACAACAAATAAGTGTGGTTGGAATCAATCACAGACAATATAAAAGACCTAATAAAAGACTTTTCACACAACACTTAAGTGTCGTATGTATGTACCCTAGAACGACACTTAATTGTCCTCTTATGCTCTTTACGACCACATATAATTGTCGTTTAAAGTAAATTAGCACAACCTTTAATTGTTGTTGTATGAGAGAAGACACTACATATGAGTGTTCATATTTCTTATTTATGGGCATTCAGACCACACAAATAAGTCTTGCAAATATGCTTCACACAATAGCATTTAAAAAATACTGTGGTTGTTTTGTTTATCAGACAATACAAAACTGTTGTTTGAATGCTTTTAAAGATACAGATCACAATGTTCCCAAAATACAAAACTCATCAGACAACACAAGACTTTTTTTTTATGTCGTCTGAAAAATCAGACGACAGAACATTTATGTTGTCTGATGCCCCCAAGAGACGACACCGTACTAGACTACACATTTTTGTTCGTTCAGACGACAGAACTGTACTGTCGTCTGAAGGCCTTTTTGGCATAGTGGAGGGAGCACTAAACTGAATATTGAGATAAACCTTATAGAAACACGAAGACGGACACATGGAGAGAAGCTGCTCCTTCAAGCTCTCCCAATCCACCTTCATTGAGCTCTGATTCGCCACCACCCACAACACTATGTAGCACCACTTCCCGTCCGTCGTGAAATCTATACCCCCAAAATCTAAACCAAAAACCACACAATCTCATAATACAAAAAAAAAACCAAAGAAGCTTCAATTTCAAATTTGGATGACCTCCTTTGGTAATGCAAAGCTCGAATTGAAGCACGATTCTGCAGAGGTTACAGCCGAGGCTGGGCTCGTTGACGGTTGTCTACCGTTATTTGGTAGTCGGAAACTAAAATTTTGGTCTAGTCTTCTTCCGGGTTGCTGGTTCTCGAGAATGGGTCAAGCTGTCTTGATGCTTATTTGTTTTAGGGTTTTTGTTTTGGGGTGTTAGTATTAGGTCAGTGGCATACGCATAAATATTTCATCAAACTGAGCATTTTGATCATTTTCCATTAATTTGGAGTCAGACTTGCATCATTTGGCTTTTAGGCCTGGGCTCATGTCCTTATTTGTATAAATCTTTTTGAAAGTGGATTTTTAGTGTTTACATTTTTGGTCATGTGCTACTATATAATTTTCTATAGAAATATACTCTACTTTTTTCAGCAAGTTTCATGACCAATTGCAGCAAATTCCTCTGTCCTGGATAGGGATGACAATGGGGCGGGTAGGGGATGGGGATCACAATACCATCCCCATCCCCAGGGTCATTCTCTGTTGGAAATAACATTAATTTATAATTATGTTGAGAGTTATAGTGAAAATAATGGTGAGAATAATGGTGAGAGTTAGTGACTTCATAGGTTATAGGAGTTAGGAAGGTTTAAGGTTATTGTAACGGTCTAATACTTATGTCCTTTGTAATTGACATAGTTATGGCATTGTCTAGTGTAGGCCTATATAAGTAGGCTAGTCTAGTTCAGTAAGGTGTGTAGAGGAATATTTTGTAGAAGTATTGTAAGTGAATTCCTTTATCAAGTATTTTGAGAGTCTCCTCCATACCTCTCTTTAGGAGCTCTGTACATGTCTTTGGACTATACATCTCTCATATTGTGTGTCATTCTTGCATCATATCTCCCTACCCAAAATTAGTTTTTCTTAATTTACGCTTCCGCTGTTATCCAACAAAGTGATATTAGAACCCAAGGTTCGATCTCTTGGATGTAGTGGAAAATTGTTTCTGTACTAGTATTATGGCGTCAAGTGTGCTGGCTTAGGTGTTGATCGTGAGTGATGAGAAAGTCGTGGTGGTGTCTCAGTGAGATAGTTGGAGTAAAATATTTGCTCAAAAACTATTGAAAGAATTGAGAATCAAAATTCTCAATGAAGATCAACCTTGAAACTCGAAGGTTGCAAAGAGGTTGAAGAGTTAGAATGATCAGCCGTACCAAGACTTTCTCATGTTGTTGCAAGATGGTGGAAAAAAAATTCTCGAAGTTAATCGATCGTCAGGTGATATAAGTAATTGAAGAAGAAGAGAAGATTGCAAAGAGAAAGTAATCGATTGCGAAGAAGAAAAGAAAGGGAGTCAGAATGAGGGGGAAAAAATGGAGGAATAGAAGAAAAAAAAAGGGAGATAGAGATGAGCAAAGAAAGAAAAATAGAAGGGAGTAAAAAATATCAAAGAAGCATGGTAAAAATGGTGCCATGAAAAAGAGGCACAAAGGTGCCAAGAGGAAAATGTTCCCTGGAAGTGGTAGAAGTCCCAAGATGACACAATGATGTCAGATTGACAAAGCTCCCTAAAGGTACAATGGTTCAAAGAAGTTGACAAGAGTTCCTAAAGGCACAATGGTGCAACAAATATTGGGTTAAAGTCCCAAAGAAAAGTACTGCATGGTGGCCAAAGTCAATGAAGACGAAGACAAATCAGAGTTCATGAAAGCTCTAAGAGGCATGAAAGCCTTAAACTATTGGTGAGGTATGAAATGATCTCACATGGAAAGGAGAGAAGAAAGTTCTCTAAGTAGTGAGGAAGGAAAAGCTCCCAAGACCTGAAGTGACTAGAAAAGTGTCACTAAAGCCAAACAAATCAAGGTGCTGGGATTGTGTGAAGAAGATTTCAGTAATATTCTTGTTGTGTGAAGAAAAGTACAAGAAGGACGGCAATGCATGTCAAAGAAACAATGAAGCAAGTTGAAAAAAGAAGGTATTAGTCATTGATGGTGACCATAAAGAGGTGAAGGCAAGAATCATGACGAAGAACTTGAAGTTAGAGTAAATCAAAATGTACAACAAATAAAATTAAAACATGATTAAATTCCTAAATCATAATTTAGTGAGTGCAAAAGTCAAAAAGTTCCTCATCCCAATCTCAGTAAACAACAAGAAGTAAAGTAGTAAATGTATATATTTTTAATTTATAATATAAAAAATAAATTAATGTATATATAAATAAAATATATATATATATATATGTATATTAAATATATGTATATATTATCAGGGCGTGTTTGGGGATGTGATCACAATACCAGCCCCGCTTCATCCCTAATCTTAGATAGCGGGGATTGGGGATCTCCATCCCCATTCTCCATTTGTCCCCGAATCCTCACCCCATTAGGGATCGGTATCTAATTGAGCTCCACTCTGCTGGGGATTTTTGCCATAAGCAGTCCTAAACTACTGGGAAGGCTTTATGATGATATTGTGGAGATGGTTACTTCTGCTTTAAATATGAGGATCATTCATACTAAGCGAGAGGCCAATCTAGTGGCTCACATGTTGGCAGATTATGCCAAAACCCTTTAGCACGAAAGCATTTTCTTTTCTCCTCCTAGTTTCCTTATGGCTACAATTACAGCTGATTCCATTGCAATGTAACACATATATTTCAATAAATGGATGACATCATTTTACTAAAAAAAAATACTCTACTTTTTACATATCTCTATCAAGTACTTGTTCTTTAACATCATGTGTGGTATCTCATGGTTTAATATATAGGTGACCCTTTCAGAAGCGACTTATTCATATTAAATATGTCCTTTGTCTCTCTACTCATAAAGATGGAGAAGAGGGAACAAGTCCTTCAAAAATTTCAAGAAACCATCTCAACACTCTCTAAAGTAAAATGTTTGGAAGATGAGAACCACTACTGACAGGACCTACCCCGAATTTTAACCTGAAATCCGAGGTTGCCATGTGGGGCCCACCTTAGGAATAACTCTACAGAAATTCTGACAGGACTTACCCCGAATTTTAACCTGAAATCCGAGGTGGCCTTGTGGGGCCCACCTTAGGAATAACTCTACCAAAATTTCTGTAGAGTCACCCCTAAAAATGGGCTACCTAAAACCTGTAGAAAACACATTCACACTTCTAATAAATCAACCTTATTTTCCTGGAGCCACCCTACTCTCCAAATCACAACAAACTCCACAAATAAACAACTGACATATGAAATACAACATGTTCCAAATTTTATAACAAATGTCCCATAGGTTATCAGAGCAATCTAAAAGAGGAAAAGAATTCAAGATACAAGTAGGTTCAATAAATAACCTACAATATGGAAAACAACAGCAGCAGATACTATACCTGGAATCCTACTATGCCGAACCAGCTACTTTGCAGACTGGGTATTTGAAACCGAAGGGCCCAGGGGAAAACATATAAAAATGTTAGCATGAAAGGGGTTTTATACTTTCCCACATTTATTCCTTCATAAAGTTCAATGCACGCAACAGTTAACAACAAAACACTTCGGAAAACCAATATCTTGTAAAATCAGACCAGCTCCACTGGTTAAATATAAAAAGTTTGGGGAAGAAATATCACCATACGAGTAAGGGAGCCTCCCAGGCTCGGGTTAGAGCCTCCCATACTCTTGCTCAACTCACCCACAAACACAGAGTAAGCGGGGATGAATACTAATAGGCTAGCCAGCAATAAAATAAAAACGACCCAGGTAAACATACAAAAACCATAAACTAATAAGACTTCCCTAAAATCTTGCAGAGGAAAGTGCAAGTAGGATTCCCAACCGTACACTGAAAATCTCATGAGAAATCAAATAAATCAACGACGTATCCCACACGCCAAGATATTTTCAAATCCATAAACAAATCAAAAGAAATTATAGATAGATATAATTCCATCGAAAATTCCATTTTCGAAAATCTTCTAGAAATCTCAAAATCGACGAATAAAAATATACTTAATTACGGAAATCACTTCAAAAATAACTCGTCAAAAATCATCATAAATCATAAATTCAAATCCGAGCATCGCAAACTCATATCCGAAAATCATGACAGAAATCCAATCAATAAATCAAATTATAATTTGAAATTAATTTATAATTTGAAACTCAAATATATGCTCAGTGAATGAAATGATAAATCAATAAATTAATAACTCGAAAAATATTTGCATGCATTAAATCAAAGGTCCACTCACAGTATATGACTAACGTGGCACCCAAGCGAACGGATCCTAGTTGAGCGATGAGTCGATACCTCGTCCTGTACAAAATTATATATCGTAAACAACAATTCAACAATTCAAAAATTAAATATGATTCTAAAACAATCCCCGAAAACCCCTCATAAACCAACATATCCATTTCTTCTCGGATTCATTCCAAACTTCACCACTAAGATTGATTTTTCAATTAAAGTATTCCATAACATAAATGAGGGAGATCCAATGGTCGGATTCCCGTAAATCGACAACTGAAATTCCAAACTTCAAAAATTCAAGATCAATTACAAACTTCCTCCGATTTTCACCAAATTCATATCTACCATTTCTATACACTACAACCAACCTAACTAGCCAAAACAGAAAGCCAGAATTTGTCCCATGCTCCACCAACAGTGGCGGCGCGTGAGGCCCATACGCCACTAGCCAACCCCCAAACCGGGTACCAATACAAAATCCAATTTGAAGCACAAAGACCGGAATTTATCTTGAAAACAAAAGGGGGCGATTTGAAACCCTAGAACTTCAATCCTTCAATTCGGCCTCCACACTTCAAATTGGAACAAGAGGCTTGGAGGGATTGATGTGTGTTCCAAGAGCTCCAAGACCCAACAAGAAATTCTGCTGGAGGTGGTCGGAAACTCCAGTTCGGACCAAAAACTTGTAATGACGGCCCTGTCTACTTCTCCTCCTTGCTGCACCTTCTACAGCTCGAATCAAGTCACAAAACCAACCCAGATTTGTAGAGGACAATGTGAGCTTTTCAATGGTACCTATGGCGTCTAAAACTGTCATCGGACGGAGGAAAAATTGTCGAAAGAAAAAGTCGGGGTAGGGGGGGAATCGGGTCAGGGAGAGAGAGTGAACAGGGTAAAAAGTAGGTTTCTGAAAATAGTAAGTTTCCAAAGTAAAATTTTCCATTTATAGAAAAATTTCTTGAAACAATAACTTTAGTTTTTTTTTTTTTTTTTTTTTTTTTTTTNNTCCTCTACAACTTTCGTAAAGGAAATTTTCTCAAACTAGGAACAAAATGAAAAGTCAACTTTTTGGTCCACTAAAAGTTCGAAACAAGGTAAAAAGTTAAAGTAATTATCATTTAGCGACTAAATGACTAGTAAACTGATAAATTGAGATACGTGACGTAACAACAACCAATACCAAGGCTTCTAGATCCTAGGAATTTTCTTGAAGGCATCACTTGGGCACAACAAAGTTATATGGCTAAAGACACCGACATTTTGAGGCAAACATGTACCAAAAATTAGAAGTTAATAAAGATAAGGGTGCAGCTATTACCACCCTACCATTTTCATTGTTCACATTACAAACATTTGAATTATTGAAAGACTATATTACCCAAGTGCAAAATGACTAATAAGTACACTAATTTTCTAAAATCTGAATTTGTAAGAAAAATAAATACATAAAAAATTAATTAAATACAAATTTCTCAACTTGGATAGTTTGCTCCGCGTTATTCGGAGAGGCGAAAAACAGTTTCTTTGGAAGGAGAGAAGAACCGAGTGTTCCCATGTTCCATCCGGGGGCGTGTCTTCAGGACGTCGTCGTCGGACCGGTAGGTCAGGAGTCACAGTCCACCGGTGAAGGTCTGAGAGAGAGGGGAGGCTGGGACGGGGAGGAACGATGGAAGAATTTTGGTGTTTTGTGGGGATGGGTACAACCGCCGCTTCGGGACGACGAAGTTTCGATCCGCCTAGGGCCGCAGTCATGGGAGCCTCGTAGAGGGCACCGGAGACTCGGGTTGCGCTCTGGATCACGCTGGAATCTAAGGGTGACGGAGATCCGGCCATTGTTCCTGGGCTTCTTGATTGTTTTGCCGGCAATGACTCGACATCGTTGTGTTTTGGTGGTGGACATATTCAACGCAGGCGTGGTCCGGCTACTGGTGCGGGCAGTGGATAGCCGGTACATTTGGTCAACGGTGGTGGGGGTACACGTCCGACAGCAGCAGGGGAAGGTGGAAGAGCAGTTAGGTCGTGGGCCTTTGCTCTATTGATGGGCTTTTCCTGGTGGGCTTGTGATCTAATATTATATTTAATTGTTTAAAGTTCAAGTGTATTTTATGTACAATAAATCCCTACCACCTATTAGTAGGGACATGTGGGCGATGTCCAGGTTTGCATACTCAGTATGCCTTTTCTGCCCTAGTGAGGTGGCGATTCATGCATTGGTTGCAACCTCCTGGTGGCGAGATGAAACGACGTGTCGTTGGTTTTATTTCCGATAGGCAGCGTATTGGGAAAGCTACTACTTTATTGGTACTATGACATTGCTTTAACTTTCCGATATGCCACCGTTATTGTAAAGCAAATGGAGTAGTCGGTATGACACTCTTTGCTATTAGATGCATGTTTGAATACATTGTTGTTGTAGAGACTCCTGTTATTATTCGGGAAGTTCTCTTGAGGTGTATTGTAATTAGGGTTTAGGCATCATGTCCCCCCTATGTATTCATCTGTTTCATTAGTAAAGGCCTGAGGGCAGCCGCACAGCCCTTATTTAAAAAAAAATTAAATAAAAATTTCTCATTAGATAATATTAGTCTTCATCTTCTCCATCCAAATTTAAATTTATTATTATTTTTTCATCTTTTTGTTGTCTTCTCATTGTTAATTCATGATTCAATTCACAAAATCGTTAGTGTTAACTTCATCAAAATATTTGCATACCCTTTGTGAACACTGAAAGTAAAAATTTAAAACACGAAAAAAAAAAAATCAATCTCTCCTTCATTGCTCATTGTTGTTAACTTACTAATCTTTTGACATGGATTGAAATAGACGAATATCGAAACTGAAAGAAAAAATTAAAAAAAATGGAAGTAAAATCAGATTATGATTTTATTTGGAAACTTTAATAGATTTTAGTTTTTTTTAGTGGTATAAATTAAATGATAGACGAAACTCTTTTTAATTAGATATGTCATCTAAGGATATTCATGGAAATAAAAATGGGTTAGATGAGTAAATTTAATAATTGAAATTAAAATGTAAGGTGTAATGAGCAAATAAGGTAAACAAAGAAAATGATAGGGTAACAATAACCGCACCCTAAAGATAATCTAATTGCATAACTGGACGTACCGTCTTTAGGGTGTCCTCTTCTGACTAGGCTAGATCAGAGACTCGACCAATCACCTAAAACTCTAGATGCTCCAATGTCTTAAATAAATCATAGAATAAAAGTTCGCAAGTGGTAGTTGTAAGTTTTAGAGCTTTTTGTGGTATGATAAAGCATTCAAATTGTGTGAAATTTGGAAACACTACCGTCACAACGAAAAGATCTTTAGAGCGATCATTATCATCAACAGTTTATGTCAAGCGTTTTAAAGACTCTGAAGCCATAAAAAATTAAATAAATAAAATCTATGTACACAAACATTTGTGGCCAGAAAAATGCAAAATTTAGGGTCTCTTTTCTTCCTGTCTCCTTCTACGGCTTTCTAATCTCTGCATTTTACCATTTTCGACATCTTTTCCACGATCAACTTCATTTACACACCATCTTCCCTATTTACACACCACTATCACTTTTTTCTTCAAACTACTTTTTCTTTGTTATTCTCTCTCTGGTACAGTGCTCAAGCAAAAACGCATCAGTGATTCTTTAGTCTCCGAGCAGTTCTCCTTGATCCCTCCCACCTCTTACCTCAAGCCAATGTCATATATGTTGTCCTCCCTTCACCTACCACCACTATGGCCTCTATTTCTAAGATGTATAAATTCTGGTCTTTTCAAACTGCCATTTGTCCTTCGAATTTTACATGCACCCATCATTCAAACTCTACTCTCTCTCAATTACTTCTCTACTTTTCAACATTGTACATGCCTTCACTTATTGGCCTGTCTGCCAAGCTTTCTAGCCTTGAGAACTTGAACCTGGGCTACTTCACTAACTCTCTTTCATTAATTTTCTTTTCTTTTGCGATGGCTCTTTTAAATTCTAGACTCCTCAATTTTCCTTCTTACACTCTGCTGCTTTACTCTCTCTTCTCTAATCAAATATGTCCAACGTGCAAGGACAGATTTTTGGAATCAGAAGATCGAACTGTTACACAGTGACAAGTGTGGCTCGTGGCCTACCATTATACCGATATTGTCCCAACTTAACCACCCAATAGGTGTTGGGTTTTAATCATAAACTGCATCGGTACATCCACTTATAAGTTATATTTTTTGTCATCACTTTTTCAATATAGAATTTTTCCTCTCCAACATGCCCCATTACATGCAACATAGCTCTAGGTCTGCACGTGAAATTAATAAACAATCCAATTCCCACATTGGAAATTGGGACACAAATCTCATATTGGAGATGTAACAATCCAAGGCCCACATAGGACACTTGGTAGCAATCCAATCAGAATTTTTCGATGGCAATATAAAGAACCCAAAATTCAGACCCATAACAATTAGAGACGCAATTGGAGAGGGACCTACTCTGATACCATGTTAAAAAACGACAAGTGTGGCTCGTGGAGCAAATTTTGAAGTTAGTGGAACAGAAGTAACAAAAGCAACACATCCAAAAACACGCATTTGAGAATAGTCAGGAGGCTTGTGAGAAAGAACTTCAAATGAGGTTCTCTTATTCAATAAAAGTGTAGGAAGTTGATTAATTGTGTAGGCAGCGGTAAGAACACATTCCCCTCAAAAATCAATTGGCAAATGAGATTGGAAGCGGAGGGCTCTAGCTAGCAATTTCTAGAAGATGTCTATGTTTGCGTTTGTACCTACATGTACGTTTGCAAGCATAATTAGCTATAATGAGCCACGCTCATTGTACCGCCAGAGGTACCGACTCTCACTATGGGGGTGACCTGCGGAGACACAGCCAGGCAGGTTACTGCCCGAGCCCAGGATCGCCCCCAGATCACAGCTGACGCACCGCCACGCGCCGCGCCAAGGTAGCATCAGAAGGTCCAGACGCTGGGTATCAAAGCACATCAGTCCCACATCGAAAACAAGAAGAAGATCAACCTTCTCCTCACCTATAAAAGGTTCTCTCCTCTCTTCTCATTAATTACGCATTTACTACTCATTTATTGTTATGCTGCCTATCTGCATTGACTGACTTAGGAATCGGAGAAGGGAAGACCGCCCAACGCAGTCTCCCTCTGACGCCCGGTCTTTCGTGTGACAGCTAGCGGAGGCCATCAGACCCTCAGAGTAGCGGTTCGCCCACCGGACCCGAGTTAAAAGAAAGATCGGCTACCGCCGGACTTTGAGCATTAACAGCGTTCAACAACACCATTTTTTTAGGGTGTGTAAACTCAAGAATGTTGAAAAATAACCCATTGTTCAAGAAAAAAATCCTGTAAAGAAAGAAATTTTGCCCTATTATCAGTACGTATTTGTTGAACATGAGTCTAAAATTGAGTTCTGACATAAGCAAAAAATTTTCAAAGCAAAGGTTGTGTTTCACTCTTATGGCGCATTAAGAAATTAAACTCATGTAAAACGAGAAAAATCATCCACAATAGTTAAAAAATAATGAGCGCCATTGAGTGAAGGAGTTTTATGTCGTCCCCAAATATCACAATGTATAAGAGAGACACATCGAGAAGTTGGTATTGAACTAGAAGGAAAAGGTTGGCGAGTTTGTTTAGCCAAAGGACAAATTTCACACTTATTGTTGGAATCGAAATGAAAATGAAGCACTCATTGGCTATATATTGTAAATGGACAGGAGAAGGATGCCCCAAACGGCGATGCCAAAGATTAGAAGAAATGGTAAGGTGAGAAGCTAAAGGGTGTTTGGATGGGGAGATGGAAGCTAGCGCCACAAGATAATAAAGGTCTTCTCGTCGCTTACCCATACCACTTATCGTCCTTGAAGCCAAGTCCTGCAAAATACACCAAGATGGGAAAAAAGTTACCGAACAATATAAGTCATCTATAGTTCTTCCAATAGATAAAAGATTGACATCAAATGAAGGCACACACATAACATCTCGAAAAAAGGCATCATTGATTTTAATTGACCCTTTCATGGAAATATGAGCCTTGGTACCACTAGGCAAAGAAACTGGTGGCAGTGAAGTATTCTTCTCACTACTTGCGAACAACTTTGGTGAGTTAACAATATGATTGGTCGCTCCACTATCGATAATCCACCGATTAAGGGTAACTGGTGACAAAGCAAACTTGGAAGCACAAGCCATGAGAAGATGATGAAAAGATAACTCCAGTAAGTGGTGCGGCCCAAATAAAATGAGAGCTAGGGTTTTTAGGCCTGCACTGACACCATGTCAGAAAAATATTTGAGTGGAATAATATTCTCATTGATACTAGAAGATTATATACAGACTAGGTTCTTGTACAATAAGTAAATCCCTACAAGTTAGGGATACAAGGAATATTACATATAATCTCCATATTACATATAATCTTCTAAAGATACACATAATTACAATATTAATTACATAATATTCTTAACAAAAATGCATTTTTTTTGGGTATCCAATGGGCCAGAAAGCTTATAAGCTCTACAATCTACAAACAAAGAAAATTTTTACCCATAGGATGTTCTTTTTCTTGAAGATACCTTTCATTTTCCTCCCCAAACTCATTCTCCTTTTTTTTTCTACTTCTAATCTCGTGTTACCTAACCCAGTCCCAGATTTGCAGCCATCATCTTTCTCTGATGTACCTACGTCTCTCTCTCAATCATTTTTTGTTGCACACACTCCTGACTCAATGACTGAACCGGCGCCTGAAGCACCTATACCTGCGCCTGACCCGGTGGTTGACCCCACTCCTGAACCCCTGCCTAACCCTGTGCTAGCACAAGCGCTTGAACCCTCTCTAAGTAGGTCCCAACGTTCTCGTGTGCCTAACACTCGTCTCCGTAATTATGTTTGCTTGCAAATGATTTTGCCACCACACCATTTATCATCTCCTCCACCAAGTCCCATCTTTCTTATGTTGCTTCCAGCAGCAGGGCTGAGGAGTCCTCTTCTTATACAGATGTAGCCTCTGATCCTAAATGGCAGCAAGCAATGGACGATGAACTTGCTGCTCTCACTGCCAATAACACTTGGACACTCGTCCTACTTCCTTCTGGCAAACATCTTATTGCTTGCAAATGGGTCTATCGAATTAAATATAATGCTTATGGTTCTATTAAGAGGTATAAAGCTTGCCTTGTTGCCAACGGCTTCACTCAAGCTGCTGGGATTGATTATCATGATACTTTTTCACCCACAGCAAAGATGATTCGCTGCCTCCTTGCCATTGCTGCTTATCAAGGTTGGTCTCTTCACCAGCTTGACATTAATAGTGCTTTTCTTAATGGTGATTTGCAAGAAGAGCTGTACATGTCTCCTCCTTCAGGTCTTCGGCGACCGGGGGAGAATTATGTGTGTCACCTTAACAAATCCTTACATGGCTTGAAGCAAGGCTCTCATCAATGGTTTGCCAAGTTTACATAAGCAATTCTTGCTGCCGGATTCACTCAATCAAAGACTGACTATTCTCTTTTTGTTCAAAAGGTTGGTAATTCCCTCACAGTATTATTAATTTATGTTGATAACATCCTCATTACTGGGAACAACCTTGACTCCATCAAAGCTCTCAAATAATTTTTGCACACCCGCTTTTGCATCAAAGATTTGGGTGAACTGAAATACTTCCTTGGATTTGAGATTGCTCGTTCAAAAAAAGGCATTTATATATCTCAACGCAAGTATGCTTTAGAAATTATCAAGGAGACCGGATTTTTTGGTGTAAAGCCAATTGATTTTCCCATAGAAGAAGCCAAATTATCAAATAAAAGTGAGCTACTTAAGGATCTGGCTGCATATAGACATTTGGTTGGATGGCTTATATATCTTACAATTACAAGACCTGACATTACCTATTTTGTTCATGTTCTTAGTAGATTCATGCATAAGCCGCGTCAACCTCATATGGTTGCTACACTTCGGGTTGTCAGATTCTTGAAATCCTCTCTTAGCCAAGGTTTGCTTTTAAGTTCCAATCGCAATTTGAATTTGAGAGCTTTTTGTGATCCAGATTGGGTGGGTTGTCCTATTACTCGCCGATCTACTACTGGATATTGTGTTTTCTTAGGAGATTCTTTGATCTCATGGCATACCAAAATACAAAAGACTATCTCATTGTCTAGTGCTAAGGTCAAGTATAGAGCAATGGCTGGTACATGTTGTGAACTCACTTGGCTACAAATATTTGTTTGCTGATTTGCATATGCCTATTTCTAGACCTGCTATTTTGCATTGTGATAATCAAGCAGCTCTACACATAGCCGCAAACCCAGTTTTTCATGAGAGAACAAGTCATATTGAAATGGATTATCATTTTATTCGAGACAAGATATTGAATGGTTCAGTAAGCACCCGACACGTTGGTTCTTTACAACAGTTAGCAGATGTATTCACAAAGGCATTGGGCAAAGACAAGTTCAAAGCCTTGTTATGCAAGTTGGGAGTGCTTGATATTCACTCTCCAACTTGAGGGGGAGTGTTAAGAATATTATGTAATTAATATTGTAATTATGTATATCTTTAGGAGATTATTTGTAATATTCCTTGTATCCCTAACTTGTAGAGATTGATTTGTTGTACAAGAACCTAGTCTGTATATAATCTTCTGGTATCAATGAGAATATTATTTCACCTCAAATATTTTTCTGACAGGAACCCCACTTTTTATTCTTATCATGCTCGACTGGATTGTCTGGGTAAGGTTTCGATCCATTTCTTTCTTCTCATCTATGGAATGAACCCTGTATTACTATGATGGCTAATCGTCTTGGACAATGTGAGAGGATTGATGAAGCTACTCTAGATTGTCATAAATTTGCTAAAGTATGTGTGAAAATTTCTCTTAGAAGATCACGGCCTCATATGCTTCATGGGGGAGTGCTAGGCTCACATTCACCTTGAGTGTATCAGCCACACTCACTTCTCTACTTGCAACGTGTATGAGGAGAAGTTCCTAGAAAATATGATCTTTCAATTTCCATCCTTTGCCCCTCTTCAAGTTATAAAATAAAAATTACAAACTCTTTATCTTCTTCTCACCCGGTAACAAACTAACAACTCAATCCAATTTATCTTTTCAAATATTAAAATAATATTTGTTCCTTCTCTACCCCCATCTTCTCTCTCTCTCTCTCTCTCTCTCTCTGCAGAAATCTCTTGCCCAGGAATGGAGCACCTTGATCTTCACATCGAGATAGCTGAACTTGATATCAAATATATATTTAGAACTTGATCCGAGTACCTTGATCTTCATATGCAATCTGGTCTGGAACAATTTTGTTGTATCTTAGGCTCTTAGCAATCAAATCTTAAATATAGACTGAATCCTACTTGCAAAAAACAACCTCCTGCATCTAAATTGACATAATCATCAAGTTAATCCAAACAAGCGTTCCCTTAATCTCCTTCTTTCCAAATCTTCAATCTGGATATGACCACAAGACCAGAAAAATATTTAACAAATTACATATAAGTTATTGACAAAAGATGACTTAACAAATACATCATTTAAAGATTTAATTAAACATATAAAGACTAAATCTTACAAATAATGACAATTTACTCTTCACTTGCCACATGTCATGAGTCAATTTAATTTTTTACCCTTAACTATTTCTTTTGATTTCTAATCCCTATAAGGATTAAATCTTACAAATAAGGACAATCTGCACTCCACTTGCCACATGTCATGAGTTAATTTATTTTTTTACCCTTAACTACTTCTTTTGACTTCTAATCCCTTTATGCTACTTTTTTTTTCCTAAGAATAATCTCTTTATGTTACTTTATTGCCATGTGTCAATAAGACATTTACAATTCCAATATTCATGCATGGATAACTAAATCTTAATTATTTTCTTTAATTCAAACTCTTTTTTGCTCAAATCCTGCTGCTTGCTACTGCACTTGTTCTAGTGTTCTGCTACTACACTCGTCATCGCCTAATCCTGCTACTGCACTCGTTCAATCCTGCTACTGTACTTGCTGCACTCATACTCATCCAATTCTACTACTGCACTTGTACTCGTGTTCTGCTACTGCACTCGTTATCGCCTGATCCTACTACTGCACTTGTTCAATCCTGCTACTATAGTCGCTGCATTCATACTCGTCCAGTTCTGCTAGTGCACTCGTGTTTTGCTAGTGCACTCGTCATCGCCTAATCCTGCTACTACACTCGCTGCACTCATACATGTCTAGTTCTGCTACTGTTCTTGTACTCGTGTTCTGCTACTGTTCTTGTACTCGTATTCTGCTACTGCACTCGTTCAATCCTGCTATTGCACTCGCTGCACTCATACTCATCCAGTTCTACTACTACACTTGTACTCGTGTTTTGCTACTGCACTCGTCAACGCCTAATCTTGCTATTGCACTCGTCCTGACCTGCTACTGTATTGGCTGTACTCATACTACAGGATGTTAGAACTACTATAGGATGTTCGGTATTGTGTTGACCATTGCACATCTGCTACAAATTTGGCAAACTTTGAAGTAAATATATAACTTACAGTGTACAAACACTCCATCTCGCTAAGTACAGACCACACACAGAGAAGCAAAAAAAGAAGCTCATAATCTGAACAAACAGTCAACTACAACTAAAGCACAATGAGGTGAGGAATAAAAGTATCCCCAAAGTTGGACCTACCTAGCAAGCAATGCTCTTGAAGGATAATATTACATTATAGCACTAAAAAATGGAAACAAAAGACTCATAATTTCTTGCAATGCAGATTGCATAGCAACCTAAACAATAGCAGCACTAATAACAAAGCAACCAAAATCAAAAGGCAAAACTATATATGGCGAGACACAAATTGTGAATAACTATGCCAATACCATTCAACCTGTTGGCATACGCGCATGATTTACAATGACTGAAGAGCACTTATGAACCTGAAGATTCAACCCAATTCCTCTACCATTGATTTACCATAATTTTCCTAAAGTTTTCACAATTTTAAAGTAGCACCTCTTCTTGCTCTTCAATTTCAATTTTGAATCCTATTTGTGATCATCATGAAGTGGGTCTGGGTTGTTAACAATACCAGAATCAGGGGAAACAAAACAAGAATAAGAAGCTGTACCTATAGAGGCAAAGACACAGCGTTTGAATCAAACAAGCAAAGTTGATTAAACTCGACCAAGGAAGAGTTCATACTCAAGGATGCCAGAATTGAATCGAGAAACCCAGAACAGCCGCCGGAAACCACGAACATAGCGACAAACAACGCTACCCAAAAACACCAATTGTTCAAAACACCAGCAAAACCAAAAACTAATTATAGCACGAGGTGGAGCACAACGAGAGGATAAACTTTCCTACCTCATACACTGCAGGTGATTGCCGGATTAGCCGGAAAATTCCCAGAAACTGACTGAAGATTCAGGCTTCACTCAGTCGTCACATGGGAAAGTCGAGACCTGAAATAGACCAGTGCTGAGGAGACGAACCAGACACCGATGGTCCGCAATCATTTGGTATCTAGAAACAGAAATTTCGGTCGGGTCTTCTTCCGGGTTAATGGGTCTCGAAAATGGGTCGAGTTGTCTTGATGCTTCTCTGTTTTGGGGTGTTTGTATTGGGTCAATGGCATACATGCAAATATCTCACGAAACTAAGCATTTTGGTCTTTTTTCATTAAAATCAGGAGTCAGGCTTGCATCATTTGGCTTTTGGCCTAAGCTCGTGTCCTTATTTGTATAAATCTTTTTGAAAATGGTTTTTCTATGTTTATATCTTTGGTCATGTGCTACTATGTAATTTTCTAAAAAAACATTACCCACCCAATAATGCGCCTTCGTCTTCGACCTTATCGAAAAAGAAAAAAAAAATCCATCTTCGTCTTCAACCTGCAACCTTCCGCCGCCACCAACCTCTACATCTTTGCAACCTCTGATGATCATCACCTGAAAATTAAAGCAAAACTTTTAACTTTAGGGTTAGCAGGAGGCGGAGGCAGAGGCACAGAATAACAGGCTCATCTCTTCTTCTTGACTCATCACCTTGGTCGCCGTTGGCATCGACGGCGTTTTAAGCGGAGGCAGCCAGGAGACTACTGGGGTGGAAGGCGGCTGCATCAGTGAGGACCTCAGAGAAGTCAAACCGTCGAAGTTGGAGAGGGGGTAAGAGAAGATAAACAGTGCAAGTTGATGAATGAGTATATATTTAATTTTATTTTCTAACTTATAGAGGGGTAAAGAATGGAAATTGAAAGTCATATTTTTTAGGAGGGTTCTCTCCTCTCACGTGGCAAGTTAAGGAGTGAGTGTGGCTGATACACACTCGGGTGAGCGAGGGCCTAGCACCCCCCCATGTTTCATGTACTGGCTAACCCCTGTGATAATGTCTTAACACCGATTCATATTCATTATGAAACCCTTTTTTGAGACATGCTTCTATTATGGTCTACTAGAGGTGCTCTTGGAGACTGCCTGGAGCATACTGAAGATCTTCATTATGATGGATCGACTTTAGAAAGAAGACATAACCTATCTTGCTAATATGCAGGGTATTGCTAATTTGGTTTCCAAATTACCCTTTGGAGTCATGATTGTCTTTCCATAATCTCAAGCTGCTTCAGCATCTCATTTCGATGACATGCAAGGTGGTGATTTTGGTTAAGATGCTTATGATAAAGCTCTCATGGATGTCAAACTACTCAAAGAAGGAGAAACACATCCAGTAGAAAAGAATACTTCAATTCAGGGTTAATTCGATAATTCTATTCATCCCACAATGAGGTTATATATACAAGTACAAAGGAGTAGTCTAACTCTAATAGGAAACAATCTTTCCATAATTACAGGATATCCTAATTAAATAAAATCCTAATGACATATAGATTTACAGCGATTTTACACTCCCCCTCAAGTTGGTGCATAGATGTCTATCATGCCCAACTTGTCAACTGAGCTGTCAAATACCTTTCTGCACACTCCTTTAGTAAGAACATCAGCTAATTGCTCCTATGAGTTTACAAATGGAAAGCGAATAACCTTTCTGTCAATATTTTCTTTAATAAAATGACGGTCAACCTCCACATGCTTTGTTTTATCATGCTAAATTGGATTATGTGCAATCTCAATGGCAGCTGTATTATCACAATGCAAATCCATAGGCTTTTTAAGCTCGTAACCCAGGTCCTTCAAGACATTACGAATCCATAATATTTCACATACTCCATGTGCCATACCTCGGAACTTAGCTTCTGCACTTGATCTGGCAACGATTTTTTGCTTTTTGCTACACCAAGTGACAAGGTTCCCTCCAACAAAAGTGAAGTACCTAGATGTAGAAGTCTGTCCGTTTTATCACCAGCCCAATCTGTATCTGTGTACCCAACAACTTCCAATTCATCTTTTTTCTGAAACAGTAACCCTTTACCTGGCGCCCTCTTCAAGTACCTCAAAATACGAAAGACTGCATCCATATGCTCTTCACTAGAACAATGCATAAATTGACTAACAACACTCACAGCATAAGCAATATTAGGTCTAGTTTGTGAAAGATAAATCAACCTTCCTACAAGACGTTGATACCTCCCTTTATCAGTTGAAACTTGATCAGGATAGATAGCAAGTCTGTGATTCATCTCAATGGGTGTCTCGATGGGTCGGCAGTCCAGCATCCCCATTTCAGCAAGTAAATCAAGAACATATTTCCTCTGTGAAAGTGAAATCCCCTTCTTAGACCTTGCAACTTCAATACCCAAAAAATACTTCAGTTGTCCCAGATCCTTCATTTCAAACTCTTTTGACAAATACTTTTGCAATTCATTTATCTCCTTCGGATCATCCCCTGTAACAATCATGTCATCAACATACACAATAAGAGCTGTAATCTTACCATTCTTGCGCTTGATAAACAAGGTATGGTCAGAATTGCTCTGTCTATATCCAAAGGCTTTCATGGACTTTGAAAATCTTCCAAACCAAGCTCTTAGAGACTGCTTTAGGCCATACAAAGACTTCTTCAATTTACACACCATGCCAACATCACTTGGGTAATTCTTAACACCTGGGGGCATATCCATGTACACTTCTTCCTCCAAATTCCCATTAAGAAACGCATTATTCACATCAAACTAGTGCAAGGGCCAATCTTTGTTTGCTGCAAGTGAGATTAGAATCCGGATAGTATTAATCTTTGCCACAGGTGCAAAAATTTCCTCATAATCAATCCCATAACATTGTGTATATCCTTTGCCAACCAACCTCGCTTTGTATCTATTAATAGTTCCATCTGCATTAAGCTTCACTAATAAATACCCAACGACATCCTACAGTCTTCTTTTCAACCGGCATAGGTACTAGCTCTCATGTTGCATTTTTCTGAAGAGCTTCCAATTCTTGATTCATCACCTTGGTCCATTTTGGATTCGTCAATGCATCCTGCACGTTACTAGGAATAGATACAGTTAGATAATTTATTAACAACAAGTGCATGTGACCCAGAAATCCTATGGTTAGACATAAAATTAGCTATAGGGTATTTAGCTTTGGCTTTGATATCTGGTTCATATTGTTTCTTAGGAATTCCCTTGGTAACCCTTTGTGATTTCCTAGGTTCAACACTTTCTAACCCAGAAGACTCATTAAAGTTTAGGGGTACCTGAGGTGGATCATTCTGACTGGAATCTTCAGTTGGTAAGGCAGAAGGGGGAATATCTTGTGTGTGAGCTTCGGATACGTCTTGATTTTGTTTCAAACTATCCAGAAACGTCGTCTCTTCTGTTTCCCTTCATAACCTCTCTCCCCCTGAAGGGAAGACTGGGAAGCTCCCCCTGAGTAATATGGCTCAGATTCACGGAATGAGATATCAAGAGATATATGTATAGTGCCAGTAAGAGGATCATAACATCGATAACCCTTCTGGAAGTCAGCATAACCAACAAATATACACTTACGGGCACGGAGATCAAGCTTGCTACGTTAAGGCTTGGGAATATGAACATAAGTTGTGCAACCAAACACCCGGGGCTCCAAATTAGGCATAGAAGGGATGGTTAAAAGTGTATGAAGCTTCTGATGAGGCTTCTGAAACTCAATCACCTGGGAAGGAGTACGGTTGATAAGATATGTTGCTGATTTCATTGCTTCGCCCCAATAGGACCGAGGTGCATTCATGCCAAACAAGGAAGCACGAACAACTTCCATCAACTGCCTGTTCTTCCGTTCTGCTAACCTATTCTGTTGAGGAGTATAAGAATTGGAGGTTTGATGATGAATTCCATGTGACCGGAAAAACTCAATCATAGGGCCATTCACAAACTCTCCACCATTGTCAGACTGAAACACTCTGATGGATTGTTGATACTGAGTTGCCACCATTTTGTGAAATTCCGTAAACATTCCAAATACATCACTCTTATTCTTCAGTAATGACACCCATGTCATGCGAGTGCAATCATCAATAAACGTTACAAAATACCGAGCTCCAGAAAGAGAAGGAATTTTCGCAAGACCCCAGACATCGGAGTGAATCTTCATAAAAGGAACAAGACTTTTATTAAGACTTGGTGAATATGAAATACGGTGACTCTTGGCCAGTTCACATATGTCACAGTGGAAATCCAAATCACTAACAACTGAAAACAATTGAGGTTGCAGCTTCTTAAGATAACGAAAGGATAGATGACCTCGGCGATGCCATAACCATATAGCTTCCTTCGCATTCTCTACCCCGTTGATCAAATTAGCTTGTCCCAAAAGATGCTTCTGTTTCTTTCCAGTCTCTGTTAGATCCAGATAGTATAATTTCCCCCTTCTAACACCATAACCAAGAATCCGTCGAGTCAGAATGTCCTGAAACACACAGAAAGACGGATAGAATGTCACAATACATGCAAGAGCTAAAATAACTTGACCAACAGACAGGAGATTATAAGCTAGCGATGGAACAACTAAGACAGATTCAAGGGTTAAGGTATCAAATAAAGCAATAGAACCTTCTCCGGTGACCGGAGTTGGAGTACCATCAGCAGTAGAGACAACGTCTTGAGGGGAACGTCTAAGGTTTTTCACAAGACTTGGGTCATTGGTCATATGGTCAGATGCACCTGTATCAATTATCCATGTACTATTAAAAGTAACCTTACCCTTCATACCTGACTGCGCTACATTACCAGAGGCATTGTCTAGGTAAACTTCCTCTTTAGTAGCAACAGCGGCCTTGCCCAGATTCTTTCGCGGTTTCTTGGTGAAGTCGCACCAATCAGGGTAACCAATCACTTCATAGCACCGCTCCTTGCTATGACCTAATTCCCCACAGATAATGCACCTTTTGTTTGCATATGGATTTGGTTTACCTAGAGGACACTGTGGAGAAGGTCCTGAGAAGACTAGAGGAGGACCTTGTTTGCGTTGGGCCATAACATAAAATTCGGTAGTTACCGAATGCCCCATAACTTGTTTCTCTGATTGCATCATTGAGGAATTCATGATTTTCATAGGACTGGATTTTCAAGGGTTTCAAGATGGATATGAATGTTTTGGAAAAAAGGTAGAGTGATGGTGGTTTGAAATTCAGGATGGTTTGATTTCAACGGTGGTGGTACGCAGCGGTTTGTGGTGTTCTTCGGGATTTAGGGTTTAGGATTCAAAGGATGCAGCGCAAGTTCAAAGGATTGAACCTGGCTCTGATACCAAGTAGAAAAGAATACTTCAATTCAGGGTTAATTCGATAATTCTATTCATCCCACAATGAGGTTATATATATAAGTACAAAGGAGTAGTCTAACTCTAATAGGAAACAATCTTTCCATAATTACATGATATCCTAATTAAATAAAATCCTAATGACATATAGATTTACAGCGATTCTACACATCCGGCTCTCAACTTAGATTTTATAATTCTAAAGATCTTCCAATCTTGATTTTTGCTGAGGCAGCTAGTGGTGGAGCCTCTAATCTTGATTTCCCACTAAGGCATGGTCTTAATATGAATGTAAATGAGGAAGAAAATCGATCTGGACCAACTCAGTACACTCAGGTACCTCCTAATGAAGTTATTACAATATCTTCTGATGATGAAATATATGAATTCTGTTCAAAGGCTGTTATTATTCTCAGTTCAGATTCTTCTAATAGTATGCATTCTGAATCTGCTGATAATGATCCTATTCTGCCTCTGCGCTTTGATCATGACTACTGTGCTCAAACGTCTACTCTTGTTTCTTATTACCCTAATGACATGCATGATCTTATTAAGTACGGAATTGCTAAGCCTGATCCGCTTATCCCTGAACATTACATTTTAACTGATTCCCGGGGCAATAATTAAGATCAAACTGCAGGAACAGAATCAAGATTATGTTATGGAAGGGAAAGAGAATATGGATGAGAATTTTGAGCCAGCCCTATCTGATCATGGCCTTCCTAACCAAGAGGATCTTGAGCATGCTGCCATAGCTTCTCCTCCAACCAATAAAAGTCCTAGAAAAAGCAGCAGCAATTTTTCTGACAAGGAAGCAAATGATCACAATGCCTCCTCTAATGAATCATCTAGGAACAGCTGGAAAATGAAGATAGCAGGATGAAACTGTAGGGGCTGTGCTAAGGATAGTTTTCTTAGCCAAGCCCTCTTTTCGCAAAAAAAATTGTCTTTGGATATTTTTTTGTTTGTTGGACACTAAGCTAACTGTGACTGCTGCTACTACTTAATTTCTAAGTTCCTTTTAATCATGCTATGTTTATTGAATCATCTGGGCAATGTGGTGGTATTTTGCTATTTTGGAATGATGATGGTTTTGAGCTTACCCCTGTTCTTAAGCATGATAGACATATTCATTGCAAATTTTTAGATACTTCTAACAATAAGGCGTACGTAATTACCATTCTCTATGTATCCACATAAACATTTACAACTAATTTTATGGAATGAACGTAGAAATCTTAAACCTAATGATTCTATGCCTTCGATGCTTATCGGAGCTTTTAGCCTAAGGCCATATTTGTTTCCCAGAATCTGGTCATTGGGAAAGGAAAGTGTTTCCTTTCCTGCGTTTGGAACAGCCAAGGAAAGGAAGTTGGTTCCCAAATGAAAGGAAAAAGTGGAGGAAATTGGTTCCTCCCCTCCCCCTCAGGATTCACTTTCCCAATGGAAAGGAAAATGATTCATTTCCTTTCCACCAACCAAACATGACCTTAATGGGAAGCTTGGGGGTGTTCAACGAGTTACCTCTTACATGATTAATTTTATGAAATGATTGTGGCTTAATTTCCCTACCCACCGTAGGAAATCAATATACTTGGAGCAATAATCAAGACTTGCCACGACCCAAAGCAGAGAACAAAATGACA
>LYNE01000262.1:48806-66678 GCA_001662545.1 Rosa x damascena
CCCCCCCCAGGTTCAAAAGAATCATAACCAAGCAATTAAGAAGCTCTCAATCGACAAAAACAAAATTAATAACAACATCTTTGTGGTTTGATAATTGTCACCCTATCCTCTTACTCTTAGATGGTAATCTAATATCATTGCTAATTCTGCTCTCTCTACCTCTGCCATGGTCAGTGATGTTATTTATAATCATAATTGGAGATGGCCTTCTCTCTCTCACGAGTTACTCGAGATTCGTGTTTCATTGACCCAAATCATTCCTAATTCTGAGGTTAGTGATTCTGTTCGATGGACCTTTTCTTCGAATGGGGTTTATTCAACTTCTTCTGCTTGGAATGCACTTCGTTTTTCTAGGCCTATTGTTCCTTGGTATCATTTAGGCTGGTTTGGTAGTTCTGTTCCTAGATGGAGCTTCATCTTATGTCTTGCTATTAGAGGAAGGTTATCAACTATGGATCGTGTTAGAATTTTTTCTCCTCTTGCTGCCCATGATTGTGCTTTTTGTCTTGCTGCTGATGAGACTCACAACCACCTTTTCTTTGATTGTGTTTATACCTCTGGCATTTGGACTCACAATTTGTCTAAATGTGATGTGAGTAATCCTCTCCTCTCTTGGCCGCATTTCATTCCTTGGGCTGCTGCTAACTGGAAGGGTAACTCTTTATCTGTTGCTATCCAAAAGTTGGCTTTGCAAGCTGCGGTTTATGCTATCTGGCGTGAGAGAAATAACCGCAAGTTCCGTAACGAAAGTCTCCCTGCTGCTGTTGTGTTCAGAGCAATTGTGGAGTCCATGCGGTTATGCTTATTGTCTTGGAAGATTCCCCCTTCTCCATCTAACAGTTATATTATTCATGAATGGAGACTCCCTTCTTAATGGTGTCACCTCTAGGATGTATAGCCGTTAGGTTGTATGGCTTAGCTTTTCTTTGTTTTTCTGTTCCCTCTTTGCTGAGGTTGTTGCTTTGTTAGCTTGTTTGCTTTTCTAGCTTCTGTTCCTTGTTGCTTGTCTGGTTTTGTTTAAAGCCAGGTTTCTTCTATATAATCATTCATTTACCAAAAAAAAAAAAATTAATTAATAACAACAGTACCTGATCACAAAAACATTCTTCAAAAATTAAATCAAGAAACTTATGACATTGAGGTTTACCAGTCTAATGTCTACTGCAATCTGAGTCTGCCTGGTTGGGATCGAAAAGGATCTGGATCGTAGACCTAGTTGATCCGGTTTAGGTGGAAGTGTTTCTAAGTACGAGCACAATGGAGATAGAATTCTTCAAATGAAGAAGAAACTAGGAAGGAAGAAAACTTTTTTCCTACAAGACGACTTGCATCCTAGAAGAAGATGAAATGTTATTTAGTAAAATGCGTCGTTATCATAGAAGACGTGAAGAAGAATCCTCAAAAAATTTTCAATTTCTGAACGCAAAAGTCACTCATGTTTTCCACTCAAAAACTCGAGTTCACCTTCTACAGCGAGTGCAGATAACAAGGGTAGTACGCAACACACTTGAGATCCAAGAAGGAAAAAAAAAAAACCGAGAACACACATTTGATCTCAAGAAAAATAAAAAGGAACCTTCAAGTAACTGATACAAAACTGACAAGAAACTGGTTCATATATATTACATTTTACAAATTACATGATCACACATTTCGACCTTGTAAAAGAATAAAAATTCAAAATCAATATAGCAACAACAAACTATAAGAACAAATAAATACCACTTTATGTATTTTCACCCATATGTAGCTTCACACATCCACATTCCAAATAATCATATTAACATCTAGCTTGGACACGTTCATTTATTGATAGTTCACCTTAGGGAGAAACAGTCCTGGCTAGGATGGGAAATTGATTTTGATTTTTCTTTTTTGTAATTTTTTTTATCTGAAAACATAAGGGATGGATGTGATAAGATAGGCTCTCGCACCACTTAAGAGTTCAAGAAGATGCTTTGGTAATTGGATTAAATGCAAGCTGCTCAGCACAAGTTAGCACTTCATGGGGACCTGCTTCCTCACGACCAACACCCAAAAGGTCGAGGTAATACTGGTAATGGGAAACGATGTTGTTCATGGCATCAATGTCGCCCTGGCCACAAACTTGCTCCCCATATAGAATATTCATTGTTGCGCCAAATCCAGGAAATCGCTTGGACAATGTGTCATTCTTGGTAGGCTTCCAAGTGCCAACGAATGCTTCATGGGCTGAGGGTTGCGATTTCTTGATAGGAGTCATCCACCTCCATATGGCAGCCTGGAAGGCAAGAGTAGCATTCTGCTCAATGTATTCTGGATGGTTCAACAGATCAACCTTCAATGCTTCCCCAGCTGCACCGTAATTGTAGTTCCTAGGATGTGATCAACAAGAGAAACTTCATGAGCATCGTCTATTCAAAATTATAATCTACAATTTATTTTACAACTTCATATGCAACTGGAATAGGTAAATATGGAATTAACTGAAGTATAAGTTTAAGACATTTCTGTTTGACCTAGAAAACAGTCACTGTTTTTCTCCACAAGTAGATTGTACTAGCTTGGAATTTGTAGCATTTAGCTTGTGAAGTTACTAAGCTAATCTAAAGGCCTATGAGTATCTCAATGAATCATTTCATCTATGAAAACTCTACTTCTAAAAACGAAAAACAAAAAAGATCATCTGGTTAGTCATTAGGCAAAAAAATGGTTGAAAAAAACTGAATACACTACAAGGAAATCCTCATTTTTCAATTAATTATACAACAAAAGAAAGCACACAAACCAGTAGATAGGCAAAGCACCACGACCGTAGTAGTCAGCTCCAGGAGAGCAGGGGTATGTGTATTTGTAGAAGTCATCACAGTATGACTGCATGGGACTCATTTCCCTGTTATAGCAAAGTCCCCATGCCAATGGTCCTCCAGTGGCCACACCGTATCCACCTAGCATAATCACATCCATTAACGTCATCAATCATAAAAACAATGATATATGCACACATGAGATTCAAAAAGAGCTTAACGTTGTTTATGCAGTCTACCATTCGTTATGGATAACAAACTTGGTTTGCTATCGTATGACTAGTTTTTCCACTCACAGCCGACAAAATATATCAAGTTCATGAGTCAGGTCTATGAGTTTTGTTTCTAATTTAGCAACCACTGTCCTACTCCTTAGTTTGTTATTGTCATAATTAAAACTACTATTTTTTCAAAATAATCAAAAATTGAGCTTATACCTAGTTTTTTCACAGATGACATATGAAAAACAACAAAAAAGAACACAGCAAAACTCCAGCAATTTTGTTCTTCATATGACATATGCATCTTTCTCGAAAAACTATGTTGCAAGTAAACACCAATTCCATGTGTTCTCTCAAAACCATTCACTCTAACTTAACACATTCCAAATCAAACCTGTGTAATTCTACCTAAACTGGGATCAAATTGAATGTACACAAGTGAGTGTGACTTACAAGAGGTCTTGCTGCCGACGTGTCCGAGAAAAGCGGCGAGCTCCTTCATCTGCATAAGCTTCCCGCCGGTGGTGCAAAACCCTTGTGGCTCGAAAACCGCGGCGGCGAGAATGAAGGACTGGAAGTCCCAGAATCCAACGGCGTGAGCCACCGGCGCGTTCCGGTTTTTGAAGAGCTCCTCGAATTGGTAGGTCTGGAAGACATCGGTAATGGTGAGATTGCAACAGTACTGTGACCACCCCTTACACTCCCACCCTTTGTCGCACACCTTCTTTCCTTTGACCTTCTTCACCAGCGTCGGGGTCGCCGACACCTGGTCGTCGAAGGCATTCACGCATAGTACGCTGAGCAGAACCACCGCCGCCAACGCCGCCGCGGACACCAACGGAGAGGTCTTCATTGGTGGAGAGAATTGGAGGGGGCGGTTCAGATCTGATGGGCTTGGGTTGTTTTTTGGAGAGGGAGGGAATAACTAAGCAGGAGTGATTTGGTGGTTCTGTGTTTTGGGTTTTGTCTCAAGGCAAGTGTTGGATGGAGTGTCATTTTCGGGTTAAATGGCGTGCAGGTTCGGGGGGAACGGACGGTGGATGATGGGGGTGTGGGGTTGGGGGAAAAGAATAGGTGTTCGAGGTTTAATGGGGGAAACAGGCTGGAAATATTTTGGAGGGGCTGACCCCATGAAGCTCCACCGACAGCGGCAAAGAAGTGTGAAGTGTCGGTTCTGCCCTTCTTGGCAGACTGTATTGAATAATAAATATGCCACCTAAATTAATGACATGGTACATTACAAGAAATAAACCAAAAACAAAAACCCAAAATCATTTCAAACTACTAGAAGGAATATGTATAAAAAAAATCATATATATCTACATCTACATGCGTCATGTTAAGAAAGGATTGAAACGTTAATTTTTTTAAAAATAACTAGAGTACATCATTAAAAAATTACACGAAATAATTAAGTTCAATTCAAGACACGATTAATAAGTCAACTTGCAAACTAGCAAATCATCTGCTTAACTATTTTCTACTCGTCATAAAAAAAAAAGTACGATGATGATTATTGAGAAGTTATGTAATCAGTTCAATTATAAGATTGTTTGGATTCATTAAACTTAAAAGGGGTTTTACTCTAGTACCCTTCTTGGCATACTCCAATATATTATAAAGAAATCATAGGATGATCTTAACATAGTTAATTAGTTTTAAGTTCAAAAACGATGACCTATTTCAAATGTAATCCGAATGAAAGTTTTTGTTAATTGCGTTCCAATGACTATGCATCCACATCAGCTTACTTTCCTATATTAGCATGATGAGTGAACTTCTTCTTTTTCACATACTGATTTTTTGAATTTTTTCTCCAAAAAAAAAAAAAGATTTTTTGGATTCATGTATCCTAAAGGGGTTTCATAACGGTCTACCAAAAAAAAAAAAAAAACATTGACTGTAGAGCATCGCACAAAGCAAAATATAAAAAAATTATAATCAAAAGATTGGTTATATTTCAATTGTCACATATTCAGTCCCATGTAATCATGATATGAAGGACTTTATCCAACCTTCTAGGGGTGAAGGACACATTTTTTGCCCATCTTTTCATTATATGAGTCATCCAAAGCTTTGGAAATTTAGAATCAAATCCTAGAGAGTTGGAACGCAAATCCCGAGCTTGAAGTCTCAGAGAGTTGCTTTCAACCGACCGGTGATGCGTAGTCAAACGTTGTCGTCAGATGGGATGTTTCTGGTCATGGAGTATAGAGGCAAGGCTTATGGGCTTGATCGGGACCGGAGTTGGAAAAGGGTGAGACTATTGAGGTTGGGTCGATGTCTCGAGGAGAGGTGACTGGAGGTGGGAGGTGGCTAGTGTGGTTGTCTGTGGTCGCGGATAGTGAGGATTGACGCTGTCGTTTTCAAAAAGGAGGCTAGGTGTTCGGACAGGCGGCGGAGAGCTGCCATCCATCAGGTTTGCTTGGAGTGGCCACTGCACGGTGTGCACCCTGATTTGATTGGCTCTTTTTTGATCGGGTTAGGGAGCGAGTGTGAAGCATCTTGGATTATAGCCCAAATGACAGCGAAACAAGTTTAACGGTTGGAGGATCGATGGTTGTATTCCATATTGTAGGTTACTTATTGAACCTACTTGTATCTTGATTTCTTTTTCCTCTTTTAGATTGCTCAGATAATTTGTGGGACAAATGTTATAAAGTTTAGGAGTTATATTTGTGTATTTGAGAATATGTTATATTTCGGATCTTAGTTAAATATTGTGGAGTTATTGGGATTTGGGAGCAGGGTGGCTCCAGGAGAACAAGGCTAGTTCATTAGAAGTGCAATGTGTTTTCTACAGTTTTTTGGTAGTCCATTTTAAGGGTGACTCTGCCGAATTTTCGGTAGAGTTATTCCTGAAGTGGGCCTCGCAGGACCACCTTGGATTTTAGGGTGAAATTTGGGGCAAGTCCTGTCAGAGGCACCCGTTCTGGTTTTTCCATTTGCTTATGTTTGTTTTGGTTTTCTCTCTTTCGTTTTCTCCATGCCCACCGTCTTGGGTGGTTTTGCTCAGAGTTCTTATCCATTATTTCGGGTATGTTTGATCCTCTTGTTTTTTAGACTCATCGGTCTTCATCTTCTTCATCCCATTGTTCTTCTGTTATGTTATGCTCGGTTAAAGTGGTGTTTGCCCACTATTGCTGTCGGTGAAGCATCAAGGGCTTGTGCACCTTTCGATGCCAATCTCTTCGATCCTTCTCAGGATCTCACCTGTTCTTTTCATCCGGTTTATCTGGATTCCTTTCATCTGGTGTTTCTAGTTGTTGTTCCTCTAGTTACTTTGCAAAAGAAGATGGTTTTGGTGTAGATGATGTCCTTAGTGATTTCTGGAAATTTTGAGGCTGGGAACTTTGAATTCGACATGGGTCTTGCTTGATCTATTGTGCTGGACAGATTTTACTGCTGCCTGCCTAGCAGTGGAGTGGTGGTTGTAGTTCTTCTCATCGTTCTGATCAGTGGTGGTCCAAGCTTGGGCCATTCTATGTTACTGTTTTCTTTGCGTTGGGCTTTTGGGCATGTGTATCAATCTTGGGAGGCATGTTGGGCTTCTTTGTAATGGTTATGTTTTCTTAGATAAAATTTCTATTGACAAAAAAAAAAAAATGATACTCTAGTGTGATTTTAAATTTGCAAGAAATGTTTCAGTTGCTATCCTTTTCATTTCTCGGGGTGATTTTGCAGCTTCCTCAACGACATCATATACAAAACTTTGAATTCTAAGACTGCTATTTCTGAAAAAGCAAGTTGAAGTATATTTGGTTTATTGGCCAAAAAAGAACAAAGCATATTTGTTAGGTTTTCTAAAACTCAAAAGGTATTAAATAGTACTGTGTACATTGTCACTTGGTATATCCAGAATTAGTAATTGATTATCATTCATACTACAGGATTCCGTAGTATTAAATAAGATTTATCGTAGATACCAAATCATGTGGCCGGTTAGGCAATTATAGCAAATGGCAAACTGCATATGCATATTAGTATATTCCAAGAGCTGTGTACATACATGACATCTGCCGGCTATAATCAGCACTCATACCTAACCATATCACTTTGTTGGAGTAACCTTAACGGTGTGACCTCCGGGAACACAGCAAGCCCACCTTCACCAACAAACTAGTTCCAGGCCGAAACATACCTCGACACGCGCCACTCAAAGTCCACTCAAAGTCGTCTCTGCAGAAAGAGCCAAAAGTCATAAAACTGAAGCATATTAGTCCCGCATCGAAAACAAGAATGAGATACCTTACTTTTCCACCTATAAAAGGTACATTTCTCTCTCTTCATTCATTATGCACTTAATAGCTATAAACCGCTACTTTGTCAATATAAATACATTGTCTGACTTTAGCATCAGAGGAGCGAAGACCGCTAACCACGGTCTCCCCTCTTGACGCCATTGTATTTCTCTTGATAGATAGTGGGGTTTTATGAATTCATCATATATCGGAAGATTGGACTCTAGTCCTAGTTATCGGAAGCCGACACCAAGTGACGGTATTCTGAGAATTAACATTGGCGCCTTCTATGGGAGTCTTTGAACTAAGAGTCATCCCCCATAATCTACCATGGTTAGCGGTAGCGGCAATGGCTTTGAAGATCAAGCAGACCAATCTGTCAACCCTCAGCCCACAAACCCTACCAATCCAACAATCGCCGTCAATCGCGAATTGTTCACCACACCAATCAACACTGACGGTCAAACCCTCAACACCCCCGAGATGCCCCCAACACAATCTGCCATGGAAAATCAAACCGACACTAGCCGCCAAGCACAAGGATGAGATCTCGCCACCATGTTGGAGTTGGCCTTAGCGGATTTGCACAACACAAAAAGAGAGCGGGGCAAAGAGCGAAATATTAGGCGGAAGCTCAACATCAAGTGGCGACGCTATTGTCAAAATTCGATGAGCTAAAGAAGGCGCTAGGAACAAATGCATGTCCGGCCCAAAGCGAACGCTAGTAGAGTGCAAGGCTCAGTCCAAGCACAGGGACAAGAGCAGCACCAATACCAATAATCCCAATGGGTGTCGCTTTAAATCCACCTGAACTAGCAGGATTAGGGCCAGCACCACCGCCACAATTGGTACAAGAGCAGGTAGCAGACTCACAGCCGCAATATGACAACTCATTCAAAGCAGGCCAATAGAGGGGAATAGGAAACATGCCAACCCCCCGACAACAAATGTTGGCACCAAATCAACCTATCCCCAGGCTTACTATTGGCTCCACCACCCTGATCCTAGAAAAAATGTGGAAGCTGGAAGAAAGGTTGTTCAGAGTTGAAATGGGCACCCTACTGCCAGTGCAAAATCCACTCTTTGCGGCGCGACCAGCCCATTTACCGCCAGAATTTTGCAAACCCTCAGGCCCACATATGCAAAAACTCCTAAAATCGTCCAATTTGGCGGATCAACAGATCCATTCGTGCACATGGATACGTTCAAAAAGGTAATCAACAAGAAAGGGTTTCATGATGCAACTCTTTGTCACCTATTCAGCAAAACGTTGGATGGCGAAGCAATGAGTTGGTTTTTTGAATGCCCACCAAGCTCCATGGACTCATTCTCAGCTCGTCAAATGCATTTATGTCACGATTCATCCTCATGACGGATGGGTATCACAACTCAAGTCAACCATTCAACATCAGCCAAAGTACTGACGAATCGTTAAAGTCATTTGTCAAAATATAGAGAACAACCACATCAAGATGTCGGGATCTCGACAAAACAATAGCGCTGGCAGCCTTCAAGCAAGAACTCCTCAAGGCAAGCTTTTTATAGCATCTTAACTGCAATTGCCCAAATGCCACATATGACCATGTCATGAATGAAGCAGTCTTACATACCCAAGCCGAGTACAACACTTATGGCGCCATCCCACCACCACCACAAACTCCACTCAAAATACCCCAGCTTTCCACATTCCAACAAGGAAACACCACCACAACCCCAATCATCACTACATCGCCAAATGACAAAAAAAAGGGAATGGCAGCAAGGCAACTACCAAGACAAGCGGCAAAGAGATTAGCAATACCACAACAAGAGCAACAGATCTTTTCATAGTGATCATCACGACAACCGTGACAATCGCAACAATAAGCCTGCCACACATACTCAAAAATTTGAGGTTTTCACAGTCCTAGCTGCGTCATATGAAGAAATATATGATCAATACAAGGACCGAATCCCACCACTACCCCTAAGAAAGTACCTTAGGGTAGGAAAACCCAGAAACACGGGCAAATGGTGCAAACACCATGAAGAGAGTGGCCACAACACCAATGATTACAATGCCTTTAAGACCGCAATCGAGTCATTATACCATGACGGGAAGTTGGAGCAGTACAAGGTCAGATAACCGTCGCTTGTTGTGGCCAACATCGAACCAATGCGGTGGATCAACACCATTGACGGTGGTGCTTTCATAGGCAACTTGTCACACAGGGTAAGAAAGCGCTATGAGCGCGCTAATCACCCAAAAGAAGTATTCAACATCCGCTATGACCTATCCGCCAAAATGGCCAAAATTGGTTGGGAACCAATTACTTTCTCTGAAGAGGAGGAGTGAGGTATCCACTCACCCCATGACAACCAATTTCTGATGGACTCAATCCTCGACAGATGGTCCGTCGGAAGAATACTGGTAGACAACTGGTCTGCCATTAACGTCATATTTAACGGATGCTACAAGCAACTACAGCGCAACAGAAAGCTCCTACAAGACCACGAGGCGCTACTCAGTTTCTCCAACGATGTGACCCAACCTTTGGGGTCAGATTATATGCGCCTATCCATTAGGAAGGCCCCATGCACGGCGGAAATACACACCGAGTTCATTGTGGCAGATCTTCAACTCATACAATGCCTTATCGGTCACCCAGCCCTCAACAAGCTTAAGTGCATCATTGTCGGGTACATGTTACTCATGAAGTTCTCCACCCCAAACAGCACTGGCTCTATCAGGGGAAGCCAATCAGTTGCACGAGAATGTTACTCAACAAAGGTGTCAAGGTCAAGAAGCCACCGTGAAATCTTAATGGTAGACAACACGCCACAGTTGACCGACAAAATTGACGACCCCAGAGATGACGAGAAGATATCGGGCCATCAGGGAGGAGGTAACCAAGCTTCGAGACATACACTTCATCCGCCATGTTAATTACCCACAGTGGATCTCTAACGTGGTGATGGTGAAGAAACCCAACGGGAAGTGGCGGATGTGTGTCGACTTCAAAGGCCTAAACAAGGCATGCCCCAAGGACAGCTTCCCGTTACCTTGCATCGACAAATTGGTTGATGCTACAGCAGGGCATGTGCTACTGAGCATGATGGACATCTTCTCTGGCTATAACCAGATAAAGATGCACCCTGAAGACTAGGAATACACAACATTCACCATCGACAGGGGGTTATATTGCTACAATGCCATGCCATTTGGCCTCAAGAATGTCGGATCCACATACCAACGGTTGATGAACGCAATGTTTGCAGAACACCTGGGCAAAATCATTGAGGTATGTGTCGACGACATGCTCGTTAAAAGTGTAAAATCTGGCGGTCATATAGCCAACCTCCGCATCATATTCGCCATACTGCTAGCATATGGAATGCGTCTAAATCCGGAAAAGTGCTTTTTTGGAGTCACCGCCAGCAAGTTCCTCGGATACATAGTCAGTGAACGAGGAATCGAGGCCAACCCGACAAAATACAAGCAGTCATGAACATGAAATTTTTGGACAAAAAGGTTGAGGTGCAAAGCTTGCAAGGAAAGTTAATGGCACTTTCCCGATTCATCTCCAGGCTCACAGACAAGTGCTTGCCATTCTTCAAGGCAATGAAGCGGTCATATTGTAAGGTGGTTGATTGGACGCCTGATTGTGAAGCAGCATTTCAGGGTCTCAAGGAATACTTGGTCTCTGTTCTGCTACTTTCAACCCTGGTACAGGGCGAGATACTCTACATCTACTTAGCGGTATCCAAGTTAGCCATCAGCTGCGCCATTGTACGCAGGGAAGCAACAGAGGAACTGCCAGCATTCTATTCTGGCAGAGGCATGAATGGAGCGGAAATAAGAGACTCACCACTTGAGCAACTGGCGCTAACACTCATAATGGCCGCTAGAAGGTTGCGCCAATTCTTCCAAGCACATACAATCCATGTCCTCACAAATCAACCGCTAAAGCAAGTGCTGCAAAGCTCTGAACACTCAGGACGCCTTAGCAAATGGGCAATAGAACTCAGCAAGTTCGACATCGAGTATAAACCAAGAACCGCCATCAGAGGACAGGCTGTTGCTGACTTCATAGCAGAGCTAACTGAACAACAACCAGAGCAAACCACCGACATAATATCGGCAGTTAGCAATCAACAGCTTGAAACCATACAAACCAAGACACCGTCACAGTGGAATCTTTTTGTAGATGACTCTACATGCGCCAAGGCTTGCGGCGCCAACATCATCCTCACAGGACCAGGGGGACTTAACGTGGAATACGCCCTTAAGTTTAACTTTAAAGCCTCCAACAATATGGCGGAGTACGAAAGCACTTATCGCAGGGTTATTGTTAGCCATCGACTATGGAGCAGAAAGTGTCGACATCTTCAGTGATTCGTAACTAGTGGTCAACCAAGTCAACGACACCTTCCAAGTCAAGGACAAACAATTAGCGGCGTACTTAGGTTACACCAACACCTTGCTATGCAAGTTTAGTTTCTTCAACATCATACAAATACTTTGAGAAAAGAATGCAAAAGCCGACTCTCTGGCACGGCTGGCAACATCTCAATCATATCAAAGCCTCAATGACACTCGGGTGGAGATTCTTGACAAGCCAGCATCACAAAAACTCTGGCGGAGATCTACACAATCGAAGTAAGCCCAAACTGGATGGTCATTCCAGTTTTGAAAAAAACTTCTGTTTATACACCTTATTTTGCTTATTTGGCACTATTCATGGATCATACCGTTCATTCCACTTCCAGTTCCTATGTTAATAGGAGCTGGACTTCTACTTTTTCCACTGCCATCCGACAATGTCCAAGCAAGACGACTGGTGCGAAGAGCAACACGCTACAACATCAAAATGGCAAGCTCTACCTCTAAGGGTTCACACATTCCAACTTGAAGTGTCTAACGCCAGAAGAGGGAAAACAAGTCTTAGCAAAGATACATGCTGGAGAGTGTGGCAACCACTCAGGAGCTAGGTCACTAGCCAACTGCACCATGCGCCAGGGATATTTTTGTCTGTCATTAGGGGATGACGCCAAAGAAATGTCACGATCATGTCACAATGGACAACAATATGCAGACCTCCCACATGTACCAGAAGAGACGTTATCCATCCATCATCGCACCCTAGATCCACTCAACATGGGGACTAGACATTGTCAGAAAATTGCCAACCGCCACGGGTCAATTCAAGTACATAATCGTGGTCATCGATTACGACAACAAGTGGATCGAGGCTGAACCATTAACGACCATCACAACCGCTAAGGTCCAACACTTCCTATGGAAAAATATCTACTACAATTACGAAGTTCCCGACACAATCATCACCGATAACGAAACATAGTTCAACAATGAAGAACTCATCAGCTTCACCGCCAACCTAGGCACAAAGATTCGTTTCTCCTTTGTGGCACACCCCCAAACCAATGGCCAGGTTGAGGCCGCCAACAGAATCACCAAGAAGTTGCTCAAGAAGAAATTGGAAAACAAGAAATGCTTATGGGCTGAAAAACTCTCGAAAGTTCTTTGGGCTATCCGGACAACGCCAACATCCGCCAACGGAGAAACTCCTTTCTACATGATGTTAGGCACATAAGCAGTCCTCCCCATCGAGGTAACCCAACCAATAGCTAGGATTGACGAATACGACGCCATAACAAACGTTGCCAGCGTCAACCTCTACAAAGACCTACTAGAAGAAAAACGAGACAGAGCACACCTACACAACTTTCAAAACAAGCAGTGGGTGTCCCATTTTTATAACAACCGTGTGAAGGACAGAAACCTCCAACTTGGCGATTGGGTAATGAAAGAAGTCATACCGCCGCCAAAAGCACTCCGCCCAACCTGGGAAGGACCTTACCAAATAGTGCAAGTAGTGAGCCTCGGCACATTCTTCTTGAAAAACAAGGAAGGCGTCACATCCACCCATCTGTGGAACACTCAACATCTCCGCTACTACTACAAGTAGCGCGACAACATGCCCATGAGCATCTTTTCACTTAGCTAATTTTTGCAAGGCTTAGCTAAGAAAAGCTACCCTACGGGTACACATTTTTTGTAAGGAACTGGTTCCACCCAATCGTCAATGAAACGAGGAATTATTCAAACCATTGTCCTACACATGCACAAAAAAAAAAAACTTATATATATATCAAGTCTGGCCAAGCCAACACCTTTGCTCCTTAACACAGGCAAAGGCGATACATGTGCAATTAGCAGACCAATCTTAATCCCTTTGATGTTTCATTGACATATATAAAAAAAAGAGCACAGAAGTTGGGACACCCCAACCAAAGTTGTTCATTCTATTACAACAACGTTTCTGCACCACCACATTACAAAAATGAGTGCAAATTTAACTATCAACAAATTCTACTCTTGCCCGGCATGAAGGGAGGAGCCTGAACCACGATCACCACCACGACGCTTCTTGACAGGCTGACGAGTAGCTCTTTTTTTTGTTCTCAGCTTTACTTGTCAGTGTCGGTGTCGGTGTCAGTGTCGGTGACGGAGTCTCAAGATTACCATCTGATCGGGCATCATCCTCTTCAAAAGAACTACGTACTCTCCTCACCACCATCAGGAGACCCGCCATCTGAAGACTCATCATCCCCAGAATCCTCAGCTTCCTCTACTTCAACATCTTCGCCAACTACCGGACTTGACGGATCTCTATCAGCGATAATCTTGTCATAGTTCAAGTACCCCCTATCCTTGAGCTCCTCGAAATTGGCAGCAGCACCTTGCCTAACGACTTCGGTAAGAAGCTCTGTAAATGCCGCTAACTTCTTAAAAGCCTTCACCGCTTCTGGACCAACCGTTACCTTCTCATCCTCCGCCATCTTCGCCATTTCCTCCCACCTAGCAGACTGGAAGTCCGCCAACTCCTGCTCCTTGGCGGTAAGAGACTCTTGAAGCTGAGAAATGGTGTCTTCTCTTTCTGCCTTGTCCGCTTTCAGCTCCTATAACTCCGAATTCAGATTAGCAATCATTGTTGTGTCGGCAACAGCTTTCTCAACCGCACACTTAAACTTCTGCTTCACATCAAGGAGGGTACCGTCAAGCTTGGCAATGTCTCCCTCAGTTCGTTAATTCTTCTCCCTATCGGCTACCAAGTCGCGCTGTGATTGCAGAAGCTCCTGTTTCGACTTGCATTCTTCCAACGAACTCTGATGGAGAAAGAGGTCGAAGGCACCCTTCAGAATATGATCAAGCGACGATTCCAACTTCGACGCCTCCACAGGCCGGGCCTCCCTCCTTTCACCGCCAAAACCTAGGCGTTCACATACCTTGTGCATAAAGGCCTGTTGACCAATAGATGCGCCTTATACCAACCCCAACATAGGGTTGTCGGAAACAAACCCTCATCCGCCAGAGCTTTGAACTTCGCCAGAGCCCGCACGTTTCTCAGCAACCTTGATTTTCTTCGACAGATCATGGGGAATGGTTGAGGTAACAATTTTCCTTTTTTGCGAGACAAGGGATCCCCTGGCAGACTGAACAACGGCGCTCCCGCCAGCATATTTCCCACCATCCTTGCTTCCTCCCTTATCCGCCATGATCTTCTTCCTCTCTCCCTCTCAAAATCTTTACCCACCTTAGGGATACCACCGTCACCTGCCACATCATGTCCTTTACCAACAGTACTGGACTTCTCCTAAGACTCGCCTGCAGGAACTTCCAAAACGAACCCAGTCTTGTCGTTTTCCTGCTCAGTCTCATCTGCAACATTCTTCTCTTTAGCACGATTAGAATGAAGAGGAGTTTCTAAAATCTTTTCCTCTGTCCCCGTCATCACCTCCCTCATCTTAGCATCGACAATCTTCTTGCATACCTTAACGGACTCATCAATCAGGAAGTTGACGTAGTCCTTGATCCCGCTTAGATTCGCCATTGCCTTTTTTAAGACTGTGTCGGTCCACTTGTTCGTTCGAATTTCCACTACAAAGCAAAGCGACAGATAGCGGATCAGGAAAACAACAACAACACGATAAATATAAAAATCAAGTGACTAGCACCGCTTACCAAGCTCGCGAGTAATATCAAAGCGAATAAGCAAGGACTATTGCGATAAAACACGGAGGTCGACACAATTTTTGTTCGTCCAACAGTAGTGCACACGCCACACCCGCTGTTGTTCTTTGTCCGTTAACTTCGGCCTCTAACCCTCTGCGAAATACAAGAAAATAATAAGAAGAAGAAGACACTGTAGTAAAACATGACGACAAAAAATGTTAACAGCAACAAACACAAAAAAAGCTCAGACAAAAGTCTTATCCCAAGCAACAACCTTTTATCGCTTGGAACTTCGATGGAACCCTGAATCGTGGAACCTTCGCCCTATGTGGCCTCGATCGTGTCATACTCCCAACCCTTTGTAGCGACACAAACGGAGGACTGCTATGTTGTAGAAGAATCGGGAGTGTGTTCCAGAATTCTGGGAGCGCCAGGCCGACGAGTTAGCCTCACATTGCCTCCACACTTCTTCCTCTCATTATAGGTCAGCTTGTAGAAGAACAACACTTCCGCCACAGTTGGAAACTCACACCTTGACAAATTCCACAGGGCAATTATAGCCAGTAACATTTTTCACATGTTTATGGAAACTTGGGCCACTGCAACATTCAGCTCGTACAACAGGTATTGCACACACGGAAGTAGCGGCAATTTCACACTGTGGTGCAGTATGGCCTCGTGAATAGCAGCGTAATCGTCCGCTAAGTCAGTAGCTTTCTTGCCCTTTTCTTACTGCTGCAACTTCATGACGCCAGGTAAACAAAACCAATCTTTCAATTTTTGTATCTTCTGCCACGACGATGTAGAAGAAGGCTCCTCCATTCTGACACCGTCACTAAGAATCCACGAAAATTTAGTAGGTCCAGAGCTTTGACCCTCCTCTCCAATCTCAACTCCTTCGTCACTTTGTCCCGAGGAGCCAACACTTTCTTCACTACTGTTGGATACCACCACTTCCTTACTATGATGGACAAACTCATGTTCCTCACTTCGCCGTGACGCCATCGGTGGTGGAGAAATGGTTCGCAGCAGGACTATATCTAGCGGTTCCTCAAAGTTACCTCCTGCAAAAGTAGGACGAGGCAACGAATCAATCAAATCTCTCTCTGACTAGTTAAGCGACGACACGTCAGATTCTTCGCTACTTGAGATATTGATAACGGCCAGCATGCCCCACAAACACTCTAAACCTAGAAGTTAGCAGTCAAGTTAGATCTAAACCTACCCCATGCCATTAACCACAATAATTCATCCAAGAACACAGTCGTTCAAGCAAACCCAGAAAATAAACCCACCAATACCCCAGAAACCCAAAAATCTTCAGAGCCTCAAACACAAAACAATGCAAAAATCACAAACATATCTTTACGATACATGCATTCACACACGAAGGCAGACCAAAACAAGAACACAATCTCATAAACAGAAGGGGCATACCTTAAATTTGCAAAGGCAAACACCGAAGAACAACGAGGCAGAACAAGCAAAAGGTAATCTCGATTTCCTTTTTCTTCCTTTTGATTCTTCTTCTTCTTCCTCCACTCGATTGACGGTACCCTTTGGTTATCTCTCCCTGGTTCTTTCTCGCTCAGCAAAGAAGACGAAATATGCAGAGAATAGGGCAAAGTAGGGGAAACTCGACTTCGTTTCCCCTTTAAATACGAATGCCAGTGACAAATCTCCACCGTTGCCGAAAAGTAACCTTCCCCCAGGATCACGCCACGTACCCCTACTAACCGAGACGTTGCCTCGATAAAACCAATGTAGTCATAATTGCTGCATTTATGACGAAATGACAACGGCTGCGCAGTGACGTTTCCACGCATGCCTCCCCTATCAAGAATCCACACGTGTCACCTACTCTGTCAGAGGATCACTCCAAACCTGGCCAAGTAACCAAAATTTCAAAAAACAACCGCCATGAAAGGCTCTTTCCAGCTAAGTAGCCTCATTCTCCGCTAAATATTGCCAAATAAAATGTCGACTCACCGCCACAACTCCATTGTTACCGACAACGGATTTGTTTCACCTATAGCAACCTTGTGCCACCGCTAACACCTAGTTTTCACCGACAACATGTAAACCAATTACATCGTCGGTTCATCACCTGTCAACCGCTATTGAGCCTATTTTCCCGACATCATCACTCCACCAGCTAAAAACATCAGTTGTTCTAACCGGCACAATCCATACTTAGCAGGTAATACCAAACCGGGGATACCCCACTTATTATCGGTACACCGACCTCCACGAGGCGGTGCAGTAAAGTTTTTCTCCTCCGGGAAAGAGTAAGGGACGCATTAACATAGCCTACGGTAACCACTGATCAGGCTGTTAAACTCTCGGCATAAGGCACAGAAAGTAGGGCTGGATTCGGCCCAAAACCGAGCATAAATGGGCCAAACCGCTGCCGAACCGAAGTGGGTCGGTAAGCCCAAATTCCTAACCGATACCTGGCCGAGCAAGGCCCAAACCGAATTTTCGGTATACCGAGTATTCAGTTGGTTTGCTTCGGTAATGGGCTTCGACCGAACTAATTGGCCCATCTAACTTTGTGGGTTTTACAAAGGCCATTTAGGTTTTCCAACATTTACTTTTAGCAGCCCA
>LYNE01000262.1:67326-89992 GCA_001662545.1 Rosa x damascena
TGGATTCTCAGTTGCAGTGGTCGTAGAGGGTTGATTAATGTTACTGCAGATTGAAGGGGTACTCAAGCTACTAGAAGAAGATGCCATCTATACAAACAAACAAACAAACAATTAATCCTTACCAAAACATTACCAGTTCATTACCTCGGAAACCATCTCATACATAATCTGTGCACACAAGTAACTCTAAACATTGATAAAACAATTTTCAAACGGAAAAACCAGAGCATTGAGTAAGATCGATACAAAAACACAACGATCTAACACAGATCACATATTCATAATATCAAATAACCAGAACAAAACGATTTCATCAGAAAAAAATAGATATTGCCCAGAAAGTACCTAAAGCATCAGGCTTTAATCCAGACAAATGCTTTATCGAGCAACTGTGGACGAATTACATTCATCGGTCCCCCTCTACCTTCTCTTTCCTCCTCCTAAGCTTTTGCACCTTGCCGGATAGGATCACTGGAGGACGGTGAGCTTGACCTTCGAGTTTCGTTTGATCAAAATCAAGTAATCGACAATAAAAATTGAACAAGAACATAGAATAGGGGTAGAGATTACCTTTCGGTGAAGGAAACAACACTTTTCCAGAATTAGGGTTTCGATGGTTTGGGGATTTGTAAACTACATAGGTGAATCGGTTGAAATTGTGGAGTAATAAGGCTGGGGATTTGGGATATGAGCTTTTGCAAGAGATTTGTTCATGGTTATGATGATTTTAGGGGCCGGAATCTGGAATCGGTGATTTTTGGGGAGGGAGGCAGGTTTGGGTCGAGCAACGCGAAGAAGAGAGAAATGAGGCTGAGGTAGAGAGTTGAGACGTCGAGTAAGTGATGTATTAGGGTTTGAGGTGTTGGTTTTTAATTTGACAATAAAACTAACTATCTAATAAATATAAAAGTTGTAGTATATAAGATATCAAAAGCAACTTGTGCTTCAGTGGTCGGGAGCCGAGTCTTTGTGGAGGAGGATGTGGGTTCGAACCCTGCCTCTTACACTATTTTGTACATATACTATGTTTTTCAGTATGTATACATTATATTCGGTCGGTACGGTATACCGACGGTATGCCATACGCCATACCGTAGCCGAGCCGAAGGAATACATACGGTACGGTTGGGCCGTACCGAAAGTCTGCAGGCCGAGATTTTGGCCCAAATCGGTTCGGGCCGGTTCGAATTTCGGTTGGTACGGTTGATTCGGCCCAAATTTCCAGCCCTAACAGAAAGAGTCGGATCGCTACCCACCGCCTCATGCTGTCAAGCATCTCCCCTCAACGAACAATCATTCGACCAAACAGCTGAGGAGTGGGGGACTCCCTAGAGGGCCTAGCAGGGGCCTACCCAAAAGGGCAAAAGCACTTGCTCAGACAAAATCCATGGTTGACGATGCACTTGCACTGATTACGCCCGACATGTAACCTAAGGTTCCGCCTTAGTGGTGATAACTCCCTTAGTGCTCCCTCCTTGACTGGGGACTTGGGGGACTTGTACATACATGACATCTACCGGCCATAATCAGCACTCATACCTAACCATATCACTTTGTCGGAGTGACCTTAACGGTGTGACCTCCAGGAACACAGCAAGCCCACCTTCACTAACAAACCAGTTCCAAGCCGAAACATGCCTCGACGCGCGGACACGCACCACTCAAAGTCATCTCCACAAAAAGAGCCAAAAGTCATCAAACTAAAGCGTATTAGTCCCACATCGAAAACAAGAGCGAGACAACTTACTTTTTCACCTATAAAAGGTCAACTTCTCTCTCTTCATTCATTACGCATTTAATAGCTATAAACCGCTTTGTCAATATAAATATATTGTCTAACTTTAGCATCAGAGGAGCGAAGACCGCCAACCGCAGTCTCCCCTCTTGACGCCTTTGTATTTCTCTTGATAGATAACTGGGCTTTACGAATTCATCATATATCGAAAGATTAGACTGTAGTCCTAGTTATCGGAAGCCGACACCAAGTGACGGTATTATGAGCATTAACAAGCTGTTAGGGATGTTGGTATGCACATACCTCCCAAGCACAAGTATCAGAAGCACAAGACTCGTATCGCCAATGCAGAAGTAAGGAATGCTCCCAGCTGAGGGTTGGTACGCCTGAATTAAGCGCACAAAATTACCCTGCAAAAGACAATTGTTAGTAAAGGATAAACAGGGATCGTTCAGTCTGGGGATTGAAGGTACTTTCACAAATTGCGCTAATTGAACAAAACTATAAAACAAAAAACTAAAGAAAGAAAAGAGAAAATATAGTTGACTGGGGGATTAGGGTTTTGAAAACACAGACAATAATAAAAGAAAGAAAATGTTGCAATTTTTAGGGATTCTAAATCAGATGTATGGACGTTGAGAACTTCGTAATCCACCACTAGTTATGATCAGAGAAAGACAATTTAACCTAATCTTCAATCACTAGGGCATGTGAATGAAACTAATCAAGAACTTTAGGATCGCCGTTAAAGCCTTATTTTTCCCAAAATTACTTAGAACCGTGAACGCACTGCATCCTAAGCTTGCTTATATGCAATCAAGGTGTAGAACGCTACCCTATCAAATTAACTCATTAAGTACACATAAACACATTAAGCTCTTTGGAAAGATTGATTTTGGAGTACAAAACTAATGAGGAACACCATCCTAGCATGCATTCTATTTGTTTGATTTCACCTAACATGTAGGCTTTACTACTTGAGTGTTTTAAGATCGTGAACGCACTACACCTTAAAACTAGCTCCAATTGCATGCTCATATTTTAGGTGATCAATCTAAGACATAACCATATAAAAGATTTTATAAAACAAAACCAAACAAATCATTCACAAAACCTTGTAATCGAAAAAAGAGATTCAAAAGCTAAAAATCCATCACATAACTAGGGTTTCATACAAGTTCTCAACAAAGAAAATTACTCGCTCATAGTTTGGAAATCCAAAGACATATACATATTGAATTCGAAAAGTACAAATGGAATAAACCGTAGAGGGTAGTAGATATCACGATCTCACTTTGATTATTCTTCAAGAAAGCTTGAGGCGTCTTCATAGCAGGAGTACGACAGGATGATGGAAGATGATTTGATGGAAGATGGAGGCTACGGCTTCTCCTTGGAGTAGGGATCTCGTGAGCTATGATGAGGGGAGAGTATGGAGGCATGGTTTCTGATTTAGGGCGGTGGATGGTGTGTATATGTGATGGAAGAGATGTGTGAGAGAATGAGAAGAGAGGAAGTGATAACTAAGGAAAATGGAGAGGAAATGGTGAGACAAGGAGATGAAATGGATCAAGGAATGTTTTTGAGAGTGAGAGGAGAAGGTGTTTATATAGGGAAGAGAAAGGAGAGTGAAATGATGAATGGAAGAAAAAGAGACAAACTAAGTATTATAGAAAATATGGATAGTGGTAATGGATCCCTAAAACAAGGGAAAAAGTTATGGAAAAGATGGAGTAAATTAGGGTAAGTAATGATGGAGAAAACATGATGATGAAAAGATGGAGTAAATTAGGGTAAGTAATGATGGAGAAAACATGATGATGAAAAGATGGAGTAAACTAGGGTAAGTAAAGGTGGAGAAAACATGATGATTACACCTAAAAACATTTCCCCTAAAACATGAAATGTTTTTAGGTGATGATGGTGTTGGATTTTCTGCTACTTCAATTGAATCTCCATTAAAACTTCGGAATTTGCCTTCGACCTCTTCATAGAAAATGTTTCTTCATGAATGTAGATATTCCTGGTAAAATTTCAGAGCTTTTGGAATGGTATTTTGGCCGGAAATGCTTCCAGAATGCGTTCAGGTCCGATTTGCAGTTTTCGTCTTTTAGTCAGAAACTTGGACCGATCTTTTAAAGGCCTTTCACTCCTATCTAGCTCTTGTACTCTGCATAAGAAATGTTTCTTAGGATGTCTAGAATGGATCTGGAAAGTTTCAGCTCATTTGGAGTTTATTTGGTTAGGCTTTTCTTCATAGTTCAACCCAAAGATTCTTTAAAATAGCTCGCCAAACAGAAGAAAATAAGGCAGCTTCAAGTATTCTGTTTTATGCTTCTCCGCAACTGTTTTGCACGAATTTTTCCACAAGCTTTCCTTCTTGTTTCTGACTGCATAAATGGTCATCTTTCATCTTTTTCATCACTATTATACATCCGAGCCTTAACTTGCCTCAATTGAGCTCCTATTTCTCCATGGTTGCTCCACAAACCTCCTAAGAAAATAACAAAGTTAGTTTGATCTTTTTAATGAAATAACTAAACAAAAGTGTAAGGGGTTAAACTATAATTTCGTCGGATTTTATGCTCCTATCAAGGGTCCCGATACCCCTCGGGGCGATATCGGGAACCCCAAACATCCCACACCAAAAGAAAAGGAACCAAGCTCCCATAATTCTGCTACATTAAGGTCATCTCCAACAACCCAAAGAGGTAACTGTTTACTATCGCTTTCCATTATCATTATCTTACTAACATAGGCATCGGAGTGTTGAAGGCCGGCACACCCGGTCTTCCCTCTGACGTTCGCTTGTTTTACAGATAAGCGAGACCGATAGCGATAGTAGCAGACCAAGATATCTTGTGATTTAGCTGGATCAGACCCCTCTCGAGACGGCTGAAACATTTGGCTCTAGAATGACTCCCTTCGCTCCTTGCTGGCAGAACAACACTCCGCCAATGGCTACCAGCACTCCCGATACCAATAGCGATGATCTACCCCATGAGGCAGCGACCCGTGAGGTTCAGCGCACGCCTGAGTTTCAGAGCCCGAACATCGAGACACGCTCTGTCATGACCACTAACGCGACCACCGCACTGGAAATAGCGATGCATAACCTAATGGAGACACGTACACATGTCGAGGCTGAGTGCGCGGCAGCTATGGCAGCTCGCCTAGAGGTCGAAAATATGACAAACCAGAATTGCATTCTCCAACAGGCACTCTAGCGGCGAGTTGCAAACAACGAGGCATTGGATAGGGCCCATCAGCAGGAGACTCCGATACAAACCATTGGCGGGGTCCCGACACCCGGAGCAGTCCTCACCACCGACCCAAGCACCGGCCAAGCTGGCACTTTTGTGCCACCAAGCGCAACCTTTGGAAGCCTCACGGGCTCCACTCTAGGCAGCACCAACATAGGACCACAAAGTGATTTACTTGAACTCCCCTCTTCTCCCTAATCAGCTCGACACAGCGCCACCACCTCAGCCTGTTCCTGATATGGCTGGAGCCTCGGGCGCAAACACAGCTGCAGTTGCAAACATACCCCTACCTGACCCCAATACTCTGTTGTTGCTCCATATGAGCGAAACCATCGCCTCCTTGTAAGCGCGGATTGAGAGCGCCAATAGCAGGATCGATAGGCAACCGCTCACTGCCGGCTTCCAGGGAAAGATGGGAACATTCACTCCTAGGATACAAGCCGAGAAGCGCCCAATGGAGGCCAAGCTCTTCAAGATTGAGAAATACAATGGCACTAGAGACCCATACCATCACTTAGAAGTCTTTCAGTCCCTCCTACATGGAACACGATACACGGACGCAATGGCATGCCACGCATTCTAGGAAACCCTAACAGACGAGGCCTTGCGATGGATTCTTAATCTCCCCCCTAATTCAATCGATAGCTTCCAGGAGCTCGTGGATAAATTTCTTCGCAGGTTCATTCTGTGCGGTAGTGGCTATCGTACGACGTCTGACCTATTTAGGCTCAAGCAACGGCTAAATGAGCGATTGCAAGACTTCATCCGGCGATGGCAAAAGCAAGCTACCCAATGCCGTTCCCTTGACCCAGCCCTAGCGGCATTAGCATTCAAGCAGGCACTCCTACCGGGATACTTCCTATTACAAATCCCCCTGCGACATATGACAACCTCCTCGATGCCGCTACTGCTTTTGCGCAGGCCGAGTATGACACCTTTGGTCGCGACACCAACACCAATACAAACCCAGTTCATGGACCCCAACTCACTAGCCCCATCAGGACCACTGATAGCAGGACCAAGGACACCACCAGGGACAAACCTGTCCAACATGACAGATCCCCACCAGAGCGACAAGGCTACAATGACAAAAGGGACAAGCAATACGGGAAAAGCCCCGAGAAGCCAAAGTACAATTCCTTCAGCAGTCGGTATGGCGATGCGCTATATGGTAGTACCCGGCACAAGGAGAATCAAAGATTCTAGGCACCCCGATACGAGGTTTACACCACAGTCACCGCTTTGTATGAAGAAATTTGGAATAACCACAAAGACATCATTCCACGCCCACCACGGCGCAAAATTGGCTAGGCCAAACTGCGAGACAATGACAAATATTGTACATACCATGAGGAATCCGGCCACCTCACCAATATTTGCTGGGCACTGAAAAATGCCATTGAGCACCTCATTCAGAGTGGCTAACTCTCGCAGTATCATACTCCCGCAACAGGAGCTAACACCATTGAAGTCTATGGACAAATCCTAAAGATACATGGAGGCGCCCCAAGAGCACCCGAGACTTATCATGCACAGAAGCGCTAATGCCCTCGGGGCCAGGAAGTATTGGGACTCAGCCACGGCTGCCACACCCCCCAGGTCGAGATGGACTCAATTGCCTTTAGTCGCAGTAAGGACACCATAAGGAAGCATCATAACGACCCCTTCTTCATCACCATGGTCATCGACCACTACTGATGCTATCGGGTCCTGGTCGACAGTGGTGCAGTAGTCAGTGTCATGTTTGGCAGCTTCTACGAAGGACTGAACCGAGACAAGAAGAAACTTACCGAAGATCACGAACCCCTGATCAGCTTTGCAGGAGAAATCACCAGCCTTTGGGATTCGACAATCTCCGGATCACCCTTGGTGGAGGCAGCACTATCGCCACCATGACAAAACATTTTATCACTGTCGACTGCCCTTCTTCCTACAACATCATCTTGGGGCGAGACGCCATTTGGGGACTCCAATGCTTCGTTGTAGGGCACATGTTAATGATGAAGATCCCTACCCCAAGGGGCATCCTCACCATCCAAGGCGATCAGGAGCTGGCAAGACAGTGTAACTCCCTGACTGTCGCGAGGGGACATGGCAGGCGGGAGGTACTCCTCATGTCAGACCTGCCCTCTCCCTCCTACAAGCCTGACGACCCAAGGGAAGATCCCGAGACCCAAGACGCCTGCGATACATGCAGCAAAAAAAAGGAAGATAAGCGTAAACTCAAGCACCCGAGACCAGATGCTTTGGAAGACCTGATATCGGTTTCCATATCCGATACCCAACCAGAAAGAAAGGTCAAGATCGGTTCTAAGACAGACCCACAGTTCTGAGCAGACTTAATCGCCTTCCTCAAGACCAGACAAGAGGTGTTTGCATGGTCATACGCCAATATGTCAGGGATATCGCCAGAACTGCTGACCCACAAGCTCACCATTTCAACAGATGTCCCCCCGATCAGACAGAAAATAAGGGCCTTCACGGAAGAAAAATACAAAGCCATCCAAGCCAAGGTTAAGAAGCTCTAGGATATTGGGTTTGTCAGGGAAGTATCCTACCCGACGTGGCTATCCAACGTTGTGATGGTAAAGAAACCCAATGGCAAATGACGCAACAAGGCTTGCCCTAAACCCAAAAGGCAGTTTCCCCCTGCCAAGAATCGATCAGCTAGTTGACGCCTTCTTGGGCTACAACCAGATTTCCATGCAACCTTCCTATCAAGAGCACACATCTTTCACCCCCGACAAGGGTCGTAATGCCATTTGGTCTAAAGAAAGTTGGGGCTACCTACCAAAGACTAGTCAATGCCATGTTTGTAGATCATATCGGGAAGATAATGGAGGTCTATGTAGACGACATGCTCATCAAGAGCGTCACAGTTGAAGACCACATGCATCAAGAACCTGGGTATCGTCTTTGACATCTTACTCAAGTATGGCATGCGACTTAACCTAGACAAGTGTGTGTTTAGCTTACTTGGTGGAAAATTCCTGGGCTTTATAGCCAGTGAGAGAGGAATTAAAGAAAATCTGAAGAAGGTACAGGCCATCCTCGATATGGCACCACCAAAGACAAGAAATGAGGTACAATCCCTCACTGGGAAGGTTATCGCTCTCACTCGGTTCATATTGCGCTTAATCGACAAATGTGCTCTTTTTTTCAAGCTCCTTAAAACTCACCACACCAAGAAAATCAATTGGGGACCCGAGCATGATAAGGATTTTCAAGGCCTCCGAGACTACCTGGCATCAGTGCCCACTCTTTCCAAACCCATCCCAAGAGAAATCCTGTATATCTACCTCGCAGTATCACTCACAGCGATCACCGCTGCCCTGGTCAGACGAGAGAACAGTGATGAATTGCCAGTCTATTACATCGGCAAAGGGTTCAATGATGCAGAGGCCAGGTATTCCGATATTGAAAAGTTCGCCCTCGCACTCCTCACAGTTGCCCCGCGACTACGACAATACTTCCAGGCGCACACCATACATGTTTTGACCAACCAGCCTTTGAAGGTCCTCCAGAAACCAGAGTCCTCAGCTAGGTTAGTAAAGTGGTCTATCGAGCTCGGCGAATTCGACATTCATTACACGCTGCGCACAGCTATCAAGGGACAGGCCGCCGCAGATTTCATTGCAGAATTCATACCTTGGGAAGGCGATGAGCCCTCTAAAGAGACTGTGTCGGAACCCAACACCACCCCGACATGGACTCTCGATGTCGGCGAATCCTCCAATAGTAAGCTCAGTGGAGCCGGAATGGTCTTGACTGACCATGAGGGACACACATACGAGTATGCACTACAATTCAAATTCAAGGCCTCGAACAATGCAACCAAGTACGAGGCACTCATAGCTGGGATCCAGTTGGCAAAAGAGTTTGGAGTCACGAGCCTGGCAATCTTCAGCGATTCCTAACTTGTCGTAAACCAGGTCGGTGGCGACTTCCAAGCCAAGGAACTACACCTATGTCATTACCAATCACTCACTAAGGCCCTACTCCAACGATGCCTCACCAGCCACACCATCACCCTGATTCCCCGCGCACAGAACACAAGGGCAGACTCTATCGCCCTGTCGGCGACATCACCACTAAGTACAAATATCGGAAGCCTCAAGATGGAAATCCTAGAAAAGCCGAGTATCTACAAGCCCTTCTCGGAGACATTCCTTACCGAGAACCAACACCCACCCTCATGGATGGACCCGTTCATTGATTATCTCTCCAAGGCTATCGAGCCACCGGACAGGGCCATCGCCATTAGACTCCGCAGACGAGCAACACTATACACAATCCGAGAAGGGAAGCTGTACAGGAAAGGAAGATCATTCCCCCTATTGAAGTGCATCTCCCTCGAGGAAGGACAACGAGTTCTGCTATCGCTGCATAGTGGGGTTTGTGGCAACCACACGAGGGCAAGGAACCTAGCATTCAAGGCATTACTTACAGGGTACTACTGGCCCACCATTGAGCAAGATGCAAAGCGTATCGCTAGCGCCTGCCTCAAATGCCACCAGTTTGCCACCTCCCCTCTTACACCGTCAGTACCACTTTCAATCATCATCGCCCCTTGGGCATACTGCTAGTGGGGACTCGATTTCATTGGCAAGTTCACCACCGCACCAGGACAATTAAAGTTCACCATTGTCGTCGTGGATTACAACACCAAATGGGTCAAGGCCGAGGCCTTAGCCACAATCACAGTCGCCAAATTCATCAACTTCCTATAGAAGAACATTTATTGCCGATTCGGAATCCCTGAAACAATCATCACTGATAACGGTGCACAGTTCGATAGCGATACCCTCAAGGAGTTCGTCAGCCAATACGGCACAAAGATTAGCTATGCCTCTCCCACACAACCGCCAACAAATGGCTAGGTCAAAGCAGTCAACAAGATCATTAAGCAGAACCTGAAAAAGAGGCTAGACAATGCCAAGGGCTTATGGGCAGAAAAATTACCCGAGGTCCTATGGGCAATCAGAACGACCCCCACAGAGGCCAATGGCGAGTCCCCTTTCTGCATGTCATTTGGCACCAAGGCGGTGATCCCAGTCGAGCAGGAGGTGCAAAGCAATAGAGTGGCATGCTTCGACGCACTCACCAACTCGGAAGGGTTAAACCTCGACTCTTACCTCTTGGAAGAGCCCCTCAAGTGAGCCCACCTCCGCAATATCAATAACAAGCAACGTATCGCCCCATACTACAATGCCAGGGTCATGCCTCGCCTCCTCTCTGTCAGGGATTGGGTGATGAAGGAAAAGATGCCACCTCCAACAGGATTGAAAGCCACATGGGAAGGGTCGTATGAGATCGTTGAGGCCGTCGAACCCGCTACCTTCTATCTAAGAGGTCTAGATGGAATCACTCTCTCACATCCATGGAACGCCCAACACCTCTGCTACTATCCCAGGTAGAGTGTGATGCCCCTACTTTGCAATCTCCACCTCACTATCGCCCCCCTCTCTATGACAATGCAACATTTTATTTCCTTGTATTTTACAACTGCCATCGTGCAGTAATGAATGACGTGCTATTGGCAACAATTGCAATGCTCCTACTTCTATTATATCCTTTACTTATCAATCACACTAAACAGGCGATAACGATTATCGCCATCGGACCCTTAAATGGTCAAATGTCATATTCCCATATCACTATCGCCATAGGCCTAACGTTGGCCACAACGATTACACGCAATAGGCACGGGCACGCTGTATAGCAATCCCAACTTATTGCCTACATGTTCACTAATGTAAATGTGATATCGCTTATGGCAGGTTCTGCTGATACAGCACAACGTTGTCCCTCGCAAACCCTTGCACTGCCACTCGCGATTAAATGAATGAATGCCTCCAATGAATGAAAGAATCTCAACGACACACGATACATCGCGTCAAATGAATGAATGCCTCTAATGAATAAATGAATATCAACGACATGAGATACATCGCGTTAAATGAATGAATGCCTCTAACAAATGAATGTCAATGTCACGCGATACGTCGCGTTAAATGAATGAAAAAGCCTCCAACGAAATGAATGAACGCCAATGTTACTCGATACATCGCCACAAATGAATGTGTTCAACGCACGAATGAATGCCAACTATACACGATACATTGTGTTAAACGAATGTGTTCAACGAATCTAAATGCCCACGATATGCGAGACATCGCCCAATGTCTGCTCATACTCCGTCACCACGAAAGGCGATACATGATGACAAGCAAACAAGGCAATGAAAGGCGAGTATAGAAATGAAAGAGGATAGCATAATGAAAGGTGATACATTATTTACTCTAGGATGTCATACAAAGGAAACTTATTACAAAGGCTTTGCGGCCAATAGCGATACATGCACCAACTGTTACTCCATACAAATGCGATACACAATGAAAAACACTTTACATCTTAATACAAATGCGATACACACACAACTATTCTCATCACCCTCCAGCCAAGTCTGATTCTTGGGAATATGAGGAGCTCCAGAAGAAGAACACTGAATTAGAGGATTGACGGACTGGTCGAGCTCTGGTGGGAAAGACTAGACAGGCGGCTCAAATTTCCGCCACTCTCTACCTTATCGTCACCAGCTCTCAACCATTGTAGCGCCGTCACCCCCTTAACAATCGGTGCCCTTGGGTTTCTCACTTGAACGGAGACTCAGTTCCGCAGGAGCACTAATTGCTCAACCCACCAAGGGACGGCCACGCCGAGCCTGCTTGAGATTAGGCTATAAAGCCTATTGCCCAGGCATGAGATTAAGCTATAAAGCCCAGAATTCTGGAAACGTAAACTGCTAAAGGGGAGAAAAGATTTCAGGAGCAGAAGTACAATGAAAAACAAAGAGAATGCCATGTTGAAAATATGATCAACCCACCTCCCCACTCTACCTATTTATGAGGGAAGGCCACCGCCACTAACCGCCTCCAAATGACCAATGGTCGCACCGCTTTAATGACCTGCAATAATGACAACGCACCGAATCAACAAAGCAATAAATATATTCAATACACGGGGGCACTATCGCCCAAAGAAATGTCTGTTCCCAATAAAGCTTTCATATTCCCAAGTAAAATGGACATCCCAAAAAGAAGACCAATTGGCCAATGTCTCAACAAAATCCAAAGCATTTACACATCGAGCAAACCTATCGCTAGCACAGTAAAACTGAAAAAAAAAAAAAAATTATGCCTCTCCCTCGGCACTGCGTGCCTGCTCCCCCGCTCGGTCTCGCTCTCTAACATTCTCACCCTGCAGCTCGCCCTCGACATCCTCACGAGCTTCCCCTTGTTCGCCAACATTACCACCATCCACCTCATGATCGCCACCATGACCTGCGACATGCCCTGTCGTAGTAGCTGGTTCGTGAATCACAATCCCAGCTCCTCGACCACCACTCGCGGCACTAGTTTGCAATCTCGCTGCTTTCTTTGCCTGCATATCGCGAACCATTTTCTCTTGATCAATCCAGCCAGCGGCGATACCATCACGGATTGAGTGGAGGGCCCCATCTAAGAAAGCCTTATTCATCTTCTCCTGAAAGTGCGCTAACCGGAGATAGGTATCGATTGCCGTTTCCGTGCCATCTCGCTTAGCCTTCTTGAGCTTGTCAACATATGTCTCGGTAGCAGAATGCAGTCAAATACATTCCTCAGTGAAAGAACTAGCTCGAGTCTGCTGCTCACTCAGCTCCTTCCTCAATTGCTCCAGCTTTGCCTCCCTCTCGCCAACCTGGCTCTCAACGACCCTCAGGCGATCAATCTCTCCTTGCATAGTACTGACTTGCCCCTCCAACTCCACCATGTGATCAGGATAAGGAGCCAAACTCTCCAAGGCAGCACCACGAAGCTCTAACTTGGCAATGCATTCTCGGACCTGCCTTTCCAATTCATGCAGTCGCTTTTCCGCCACGCCAACTCGAGCCCTAACCTCTTCCAAAGGTTTCAAGCCAACCTCTTCCCTTTGTAACTTCCTAGTCAGGTCCAGGTTTGACTCCCTCAGTGGGGCAACAACGTTCTCGGCCTCTTGCCGGCGAGACTGCTAGATTATGAGCGCTCGCTCCAACTCCATCATTCTTGCGATCCTATCATCAATATCCCGCCTCATATCCTCGTGCTCCACTTGGCCGCAATCCAGAGTAGGGCTGTCAATTCCGACACGACTCAAAACCAGCACGAAATAAAGCGGGTTGAACCCGCACTATTAAAAAGCAGGTCGGCCGTGGGTCAACCCGCCATGACCCATTTAATAAATGGGTCGGCCGCGGGTCAACCCGCCAACACAAAGTGAACCCGTATAATCCAATTATACTGTACTTCTTTTTGAAATTTTGGATGTGGGAGAATTTGATCATAAGATTAAACAATTTGAAATATTTTGCTTTATAATTATTGGATTTAATTATTTATGAATTATATATAATTATTTATATTCTTCGCCTTGTGGAGTTTTTAGCGAATTTAATCAATTTATGCATTTTTTTAGTTAAATGGGTCGAATTGTTAACCTTTAAATGAGTCATTTTGTCTAACACTACACGACCTATTTATTAAATGGGTTAAGCGGGTTGGAAATGGGTAACCCGTTTAATAAATAGGTTGTGTTTGGGTTTAAATTTTTGACACGATTATTAAATGGGTTGGGTTTGGGTTTGTCTCTTGCGACACGATAAATACCTTGACCCGACACGAACCGGACACGATCCACTGACAGCCCTAAATTAGAGCATCCTGCAGCTCTCGGGCCCGCTCCCTCTTGGCATTTAGCTCCCCCTGCAGGCGGGCGATCTCCAGATCAAAATAAGCAAGCAACTCGGCGGTGGCGTGATAATTCATGTTTACAGCCTACACCGCACGCCACACAATCAGAACATTCCAAACAATAATGAATGATGAAAGGAAATGAAACATGAAAATCATGATACATACCCTCATCAACCTCTCCTGAGCCTCCCGATACCTAAGGTAAGGATCCTCAGCATTCACACGGCTTTGATCGCGGTGGAAATTGTGTAGATCGGCAACCATGTGTAGAATGGCATCATCTGTGATCCTAATCTAGCCAAGAGTGCGCGCAAGACCCCCAGCAACTTCATTACGACAATCCCGAAAGCCCCCACTAGTAGATCTTGAGCCTGCTACACCATCCACCTGAGACCTCTTACCTCTGCGGGTATCCACACTTACACCCACCGGGGGACTCCAAGGCGATGTTAGGAGGCCGCCCTCTTCCTCGACCCAGCTCCATCAATACGAGCACGGGTATCCGATACTCAGATCCCATCCAACTCACCTGCCTTAACATGAGTCTCAGTCTCGGCAACCCGAGTACCCCCAACATCACCTTCCCCAACCTCAGGCTGCGTTTCAACAGCTGGAACCACATCGCCAACGGCTTGGCTAGTCACCTCAGCCTCCTTGCTGTAGACCGTAATAACATCTTGCAACACCGGACCCACAATGTCACCACCAAAAACAACATCCAGTTTCTCCAAAACAGAATCTTGTACCAAGCGAGCCCTGGCATCGGTATCGCTTTGGGGCCGCTCAACCTCCTCAAACAACTCCTCGACGGAGATCTCCATGTCAATAACTAGCTCCGATGGCTGGTCCATAGCGCCACGCTCCACCCCTCCCATTGAAACTTGAGGGGACTGCCCCGCACCTTCTTGAGTCTCGAGGGCCTGGAGCTCCCCAGTTGGTACTTGGGAACCTTAACCCCCTTTATCCGCTTGCCCTCGCAGACCCTGAGCCACACGCCCTTCAGAACCCGCCTCCTCCTCGGCTTGCTGGTTAAGATACTCCGATACGGTGTTGGGAAACCTCAGGTACATTTCGTCAGGCAACAACATGTTCACCCGATGGCCAATCACATGCACTTCCTTATCAGGGAGGTCAACATCACATCGCCTCGCCTCGCCTTCTCCGACTCTCGCAGCAATTCCGTGATGATGACACCAGTATCTACCTCAGTGTATGGAGCATCACTCTTGCTAGCGGCCTCGTTAGGCATATCCACTGCACAAAAATGTACAATGTTAGCGAGATCACAAATGAATGAATGATTAAACATCATGAACAGTGCAATGCAACTCCTTACCCGGACACCTCCCCAGCTTAAACCTCTCGTATATCGGAAGCCTACACAGGTGATAGAACCCGCTCTTCCCCTTAGGGAATTCGCCCAACACGTTTCTCCTCTAGCGTAGTCAGGATAGCCTCCTACCTCACTACGATACAAAGACAAGTTGTTAGCATACCAACGACAAAAGAAAATTCACCAAATACCCAATCACGATACTCACAGATAGGCTGGAAACGAGTGGGAACCTGATGCACCATGTCCGGGTTCAACCAGCGACCCTCAACCAGGCAAGGCCTGCCCCTCCAGCGAGCATACATGTTTGAAGGAAGGTCCTCAATAATCGCACGGCCGCGTGCCCTAAATTAACATACCCTCTATCTCCAGCTTTCTTCTAATATTGCATCTTGAACATGGAGTTAAACTCACCAATGCTGGGACATAGCTGTCTGCTAAGCTTCCATAACAGTAATACTCCCATTATTTGCCTCAGCGCATTAGGCGATAGCTATCCCATGGAGATGTTGAGGCATGACAGTAAGTACTGTAACTCTTCCGGTATCGGGAACCTCAACCCACACTTGAGCTGATACTCATAAAAACACGCCCACCCCACCTCGAGGTGGCTAAAACGCTCACCATCTCTCAAGGGGTGAAATAATACATAGCCCGGAATGCCCCAGGTCGCCCTTATATCACCTATCTGCTCCTCAGTCATACTCGGACCAAGCTTATCAATGGGCATCTCACCAAGGAGCAACATCCCACCTGGCGAGTGAGGAATCTCCAAAACCTCGACGTTCTCTCGGGAGCCTCAGGGCCCGTAATATGCTCAACCCTACTCGGGACCCCACGAGACAAACCCTCGCCACCTCCTTGAGAAGTGCCCATGGCACCCCCACGAAGAGCACCCTCGCCACGCGCATGAGGACCACCTCCACGAGAAGTGCCAACACCACCACGAGAAACTCCTTCACCTCCACGAGAAGAACCCTCTCACCTACGGCGACCACGATGCTCCTGTGCCATACTGTGCGTGATACCCACAATTAGTCAATCGCCTCCTGTCTATCGCCTTCCCCGACCCACCCCACGAAATTTCAAAATCTAATAACCTAGCCCAGCACCGCTACAGCAAATCCGGCCAAACCAAAATTCACCCTCCCTAAAGAATAACTGCAGCAACAATGACCTAAAGCCTATCGGCAAACTCCACCTCGGGTGAACGACCCCTCAACAAAACCCACACTCACAAAGTGCTCTTAGACAGAAACCCAGGAAAGTTATGAGACAGCTTACCTGTTCACTCCACCAACTGGAAAACAGAGACAACGACGCCAAAAAAATAGAATTCTGACCACCACGCAAAAGATTCAAGCTTTCTAAACGCTAAAGGCTCTAACTTTACTCACCTCTTATCTCAATCTCCAACAAACATAAAGGAATAGTAACCGCCCCCATCTCCCCCCTCTGTCCTTATATAGGGACCTCGAGAATACAGGGATCGTTGGACGTGCAAGGATGAGGACACCAGTTCTTACCACGTGTCCGACATCTCTAAGCGTTACAGAGGTCATGCACAGTCGCTTCTACTCCTTACCATTACTCCATTATTACATGTTACCGACTCCAGTACACCGGATTTCCTGCACACGAAAAACGAATGACAATAGCACATGTGTCATCAGGGCATAACATATACACCAAAAGACGCATGAAACCCCAACACAGATTCACGATAGCGAAACAACGCCAATGGCGAGAATGCTCTCCTCACCCCAGCCAAAACTCCTCTTAGGTGGGGACTTGGGGGACTGAGGGTAATGGTTGTACGGAAGCCACGTGGCAGGAACTCGCCTTGCATTTCTGATACTTTTACCAAAAAACAAACTCCTCACCCAAGAGAACTCTTGACCGGGGACTTGGAGGACTTGTTGGTATGCACATATGTGACGACCTATACTTTTAATAATATTAAAAAAAATAAGATACAGTGAATATTTTATTTTTGCTTGAGTATTAACTTATATTCTTAATTATGGGTGTGTGTATATATATAATTGTTTTATGGTTTTATAAATATATATACACACATCACGAAAACGTGCTGTGTAGATATATATATATATATATATATATAGGTATATATGCTATCTCTATATTTATAGACCAGCCCATTATTTGTTTTCTTTTTTTAAAAAACTCAAGTTAATTTTAAAAGCCCAATTAGACCAATTGATTTATACTTCCGTTGGATTCGTTTAACGAAAAATCATTCTCAAAACCCTCGTCTGCTATCTTCATCGTCTTCCTCCCCTATTTTGATTCTCTTTGCAAGCACCACTCCACCTAAACTAAAGGATCAGTACCACTACAATAGACCACCCGGATAAGAATAATCTTAGAAGCTAGAGGTGTCGATGTTGCTAAAGAGCCTTGGAGAGTCAGTTACCAGAGTTGTGAGTCATCAAAGCTAGTAGCAGGAGGTGGATCCCTATAGATGCATGTGATGGAGACCTAGAACCAGGAGGTGGCAGTCCTTATCAAAACATAGAGGAAACTTATAGTGTTGGCATCGAAATCTACTCTCTGTTGTGCTTATCTAGAATTAAAATCTGACCTATTTGCCATACACTATAAATATCCAGGTTTGTTCTACTTTCGTTATTGAGTTCCCCTAGATTTGTTTACAAAAAAAGTAGTGAGGGAAGGAGAAATTTTGAGACTAAGGAGGAACTTGAGAAGTATAAACTAACTTCTGAAACGAGGTAGGGGGATCTGGGGAAACCTCTATTTAATTTGCTTGGTTGCTGTGTTGCTACATGTGATTTCAGTTATGAAATTTGATTGATGGATGAGTTATTGGGTGTTATCTGTTGTTTTATCATATTGTTTCATTAGCATGTTCATGAAGTCTGAGGCATGGTTTTGATAGAATAGAATGGGAATGAAATATGTGGGAGTATTCTTTTGTGTAGTTGAGCTTAATCCGTAAGGACCAAATTTCAGGTGGGCTAATAGAGCTGTACGATTTTGGTGATCAAGATTAAGTAAGATGACTAGCAAAAAGGGAATCATGGTTTGGGTTATGGGGTTAATTCATATGTTTTTTCATCTGGAGTCACCTCAAAAAGGTAAATTACATGGTATGGGACATGTTGACTCTTGGTGTCTTAGCATGTAAGTTAACAGGGTAATAGCTGAAAATAGCATTGCATGCATCCATGTGTTGCTGTTTTGATTGTTACTGGTTTGTGTTGTTTATATAAAGAGGCTTAGCGTCCTACTGAGCTATTGATGCTCACCCCTATCAAATATTGCAAGTACTGAACATGAAGTTTAATTTTCCCTTTTGAAGAGCTTGTGATTAATGTGAAGGAAGTGTGAGACTTATTTTGTTTAGTTTCCTAGAATAAGAGCAAAGGCTGCCAGTTTGTAGTTTGCCTTTGAAATATAGGATTGAATTTTCTGTGAGAATAATGAACTATCAAGAAAGTTTGTACTGTAATCTATATAATTATGTTTGTTGCAATATAAATTTCTTCTTTTTCCATAATCCATGCTATGTTCATTGAATCGGTTATGTCTTTTAACTGATTCTAAGTTCTTTGATTGGTTTCATTATTTTCCAGCTCTTATGTTTAAAATTCATTGGTTAAATTCAAGGTAGAACATAGATCTGCAAATCTGCAATTGTGTTTCTGGGTTTTTGATGCAGTTGCCTTTTTGTTCAAAACTGTACATTTCAGTTGGGTATTTAAAGTGGGTGTCTGCATAAAAGTTGTAGTAGACATCTTAAAGATAATTTCAGAATTGGAATCTCTTGAAAACGATTTTTCTAGAATTAGTTATGATTTTTAAAAGTTACAGGTCTGTTGTATTAGTAATTCTGCTGGAAGGGCAACTTGGTTATTTCTTTCAGTACTGCAAATCTGATTCAAATGGACTACGATTTTTCTTTATTATGTTTCTATTCTTTAGTACAAGTCATACCTTCAACTCAAAAAAAAAAAAAAAAAAATTCCCTGAGTTGGGGTGTGATAACATACCTCCCAGGCACAAGTATCAGAAGCACAAGACTCGTATCGCCAATGCAGAAGTAAGGAAAGCTCTCAGCTGAGGGTCCCGATACCCCTCCAGGTGATATCGGGAACCCCAAACATCCCACACCAAAAGAAACGGAACCAGGCTCCCATAAATCTGCTACATTAAGGTCATCTCTAACAATCCAAAGAGGTAACTGTTTACTATCGCTTTCCATTATCATTATCCTATAACGATATAGACTTAGGCATCAGAGTGTTGAAGGCCGGTACACCCGGTCTTCCCTTCGACCTTCGCTTGTTTTACAGATAAGTGAGACCGATAGCGATAGTAGCAGACCAAGATATCTCGTGATTTAGCTGGATCAGACCCCTCTCGAGATGGCTGAAACAAAGGACTCGAGAGGCTTGTTGGAGACATCATTGAGTGTGAAAATATGTGCAAATTTGTGTGATGTTCCCTACTCCCAAGTATAGGAGGTCAAGTTTTAGTAAAGGGAAAAAGTAAGAGTATCATACCCAATGGATTGAGTAACTCTACCCTAGCTAGATCACCGTGAAAATAAACCTAGAAAACACATGTAAAGTCTACCTTTTTACAAGTTCACAACCTTAGCCCTTTGGAAGCTAAAGATCATGAGGATGATATTAGCAATTGTGGTAGTGAGCGGCTTAGTTAATTTTAATTTGGATAAAGAAAATTAAATGCATTAAAAAAATAAACAAATAAAAATGTAGAGACTAAATCAATGAGAAGAATAGAGACTTAGGCATTACACCTAACCTTACTCAGGCACGAAATGTAAACCATATTTGATGTAATAACTTGCTTTAACAAACTTCCCCTTAGTGCTTTGGTGAAGCTACCAAGAAACCAAGGGATTGAGTAACTATACCCTAGCTAGATCACCATGAAAATAAACCTAGAAAACACATGTAAAGTCTACATTTTCACAAGTTCACAACCTTAGCCCTTTAGAAGCTAAAGATCATGAGGATGATATTAACAATTGTGGTAGTGAGCGGCTTAGTTGATTTTAATTTGGATAAAGAAAATTAAATGCATTAAAAAAATAAACAAATAAAAATGTAGAGACTAAATCAATGAGAAGAATAGAGACTTAGGCATTACACCTAACCTTACTCATGCACGAAATTTAACCCATATTTGATGTAATAACATGCTTTAAAAAAAGAAAATGGGAGTGCTAAGGGAACGCGCCTCACACGCCTTCCAAATTAGGGATCTAGGGCTTCGTTCTACTTCCTTCTTGATCTCCTTCGTAACCATTTTCTGGGTTGCTTGGGTTGTCCGTTTTGGAGATACACAACTGGATTGCCTCGGGTTTATTCCCCTTTGGGTTACTTTTACCACGATTGGAGCTTGGGAAATCAAATTGACGGCGAATTCAATCATGACATCCCTAGAGATGGTTTCTCCGCATCTCTGCTCATTTTCGAGGCCTGTAAATTTGCAAATACACAAATTTTCCGTTGGATCACTCTGGCCTACTCGTCAAATGCCACAAGCCTAGCCGCTCTCCTGGTTCACGCCTGTCGGACCTGCAATTGGAATCGTTTCTTCTGCTAGGGAGCCTCTCTTATCCTATCTTATCTCATTGATTTTCAGTTTACATTTGCAGTTGCATTTCCTACTTGCATTTTAATTGGGTTGTGGATTACACTCTTACTTTTTTTCAGCTTCCTTTTTTCCGCTTGGTTTTTGGGAATTGCCAACAATTGGTTTGTGCTTGCTTACTTGCTGTGTTTCTTTCTCCAAAATCCCGTTTGGTTTTCCAATAATATTTACTCTTGCATGCGGAAGATTTGGAACGACATCTTTATGTGTCTCCCAAGTCTTCTTCCACCTATTTATGTTCCCTGTTGCTGGGTTCGGACTCATAGTTCCTTACTTCTCTTCTTTTGGTGTTTGTTTCCTAGCACAATGGCCTTTAGTCCTAATGCCCATGCCCATGTTCAGATTCCCGCTAGGAAATCTTTTCCTGCTCGACCGTACTACCCCTTTCCAAGAAACTCTAACATCAATGAGCCCATACCAGTTATGATCGGGGACACCACGATCAACATTGATCGTTTTGCTGCCCATGTAGAACTGCCTCCACCACCTGCAGACTATATCTCTCATTTCTCTAGGCTTTGCCTTGTCGGTAGTGTTTGGTACGTTTGTGCCGACTGAAGCTGTCATCAATAGGTTTCATGAATATTGGAACCAGCTGTGAGGCTCTATTACTATTAGGCAACTCATCAACAGCTGGTTCAGCTTTGAGTTCACTGAGGAAGAGGATGTTGAGTTTGTTCTCAACAATCGACCCTGGTATGTGAGAAGCAGACTTTTCCGCTTCTTTTGGGGAAAAGATAATATATCCCCTCCTATGTCGTGGCAACATGTGTGTTCGCCTAAGGCTGCTGGAGGGCTGGGAATTAAACCTGCGGCTTTCTTTAACAAGGCTGCTTTAGCCAAATTAGGATGGAAGGTCTTGACTAAACCCGACAATTGGTGGGTTGATATTGTTAGAAGGAAGTACTTAAAGAGACACTCTTTCTTCTCTCAGAAAACTCAAGCTAATCATTCGATGGCTTGGAAAAGTATCCTTGAGTCTAGAGATCTTATCTTAAATGGCATGAGATGGATAGTAGGGGATGGCGGAGATTTAATGTTTTGGACCTTTAATTGGGTCTTTGCCTTCCCTCTGATTGATCTTATTGATCCTAATTCTATTCAGGATATTAACTTAGATGAAAAGGTTTCAGATTACATTTTAAATGGTCAGTGAGATTTATCCAAGCTTGCTTCTGTCTTAGATCATCACACGGTTCTTTCCATCAGAAGTATTCCTCTTCCTTTTACTGATATGAGGGGTGAGTTTGTTTGGGGTCCAGCTTCTATGGCCAGTTCTCTATTAAATCAGCCACTTGGCTGCAATGTCAAGTAAATCCTCATCGGAATGTTAAATTCATGAACGTTATTTGGAAACTTAACATCCCTCCCAAAGCTAAAATTTTTTCTTGGCTTTTGGTTCAGGGTAGATTGAATACTAAAGCTAGAATTGCTAGATATAATATTAGCCTTGATCCCCGTTGTAAATTATGTGATGCTGGTATTGAAGATTTGGACCATTTGTTTTGCTCTTGTCCTTTCACTTCAAGAGTCTGGAATTTAATTGGAAATCCCTATGATTTATCTGCTCCTTGTGTTTTTAATAGTTTCACGGAGTGGCTGCATCATTCCTTTGTGATCTCTAAAAATCTTGCTTTTATTGAGAATGCTTTAATTACTTGTTGGAAAATTTGGGAAGCAAGAAACCATTTAATTTTCAGGAACAAGGAGACTTCTGGCATTATGATTGTCCATGCGGCAGCTGCTGCAGCATATAATTATCTGGATTATGGCCTAATCAGATGGGCCCCTCCTCAGGAAGGTTCAGTCAAGCTAAATTTTGATGGTTCGGTTGATGGCTCAAATATGGCAGCTGCCGGGTTTGTGATCAGAGATCACTCAGGCTTTCCGATTGTGG
>LYNE01000262.1:95938-108926 GCA_001662545.1 Rosa x damascena
ACATGACGCCTTGACCTCTAGCAATGTTACAAACATCCTCATAGAGAACATCCCGAATAATAACAGGAGTCTCATCTAACCAGACATCATTTAGAGCATTATAACTAGCAAGGTGTGCTAACCTATGAGCAACACCATTTGCTTCACGCATAATATGCCTAAACTGAGATGAGTGAAAAAATGTCAAATATGACTTATAATCGTCAATAACGCGCCCAACCTCAGAAAGGTCATCATGTTCTTGAGACATGGCTGCGATCACGAGTGAGCAATCACTCTCCAATTCAGCCTCTGCATAGTCCTGGTTAATAGCCAATAATAGTTTTGCCCTACAAGCCTCCGCTTCCATATGTAATGCAGAGCAAGCATGAGGAAACTACCTAGCCATTGCAGCCACACAATTACCCTGATAATCCCTGATAACAACCCTAATACCACCGACGCCCAACTCGGGTCGAAAACTACCATCCACATTGACTTTCAATCGCCCACTCGGGTCTATACTATTATTAAGGTACGGGAAGTTTTTCCACTACATTTTTTTTATTTTTTATGGAAAGATGTTAGCCCATTATATAGATTCAGCAATCAGTACAAAAACGAAACACCTCTAAGGGGTTGACAAAAAGAATTGTTTCTTAGAGTATCCTGAGACTCCTATTCTAAAAAAAGAACCCACCATACTCCCAGTACATCCACCTTTTAGACAGTTCACGCACTTTTAATCGAAACAAAAATAAGTAATCTCTGAAGCAAGATAAAAAAACCCTAAAAATTTATGATCTTTGCGACCTGACAAAATTAAATAACAATTAGAGACGTCGTCCTGGAATCCTGGATCCCAAATCTTTATAAGAAATCCACTGGTATCCCAAATTCGAATCTAGACCAGCATAAGCCCACACTCTGCAGCCTTAGTCAACCCATTAGAGCCCAAGCCCAAGTCAGGAAAGTAGAGCCAAGCCCAAACACAATTAGGGTTTTCCCTTGTTGCCAACGTAATAATGGCTTTGGACTTGTCTATTCCGCCGCCGCGCCAACTTTGGCTCGAGCCACCCGCCAGCCGGCGACAATGGTCCACATACCTAGACGACCTGATCAGAAGAAAGCCGTCGGTAGCAACTCCTCGGGAAGATGCATAAATATCAGCCTTCATCTTAAAGAGACGACACCACCATTCACTCTGGTGCTGCTCTCCGATACTCCTCTATGCAATCCTGACGTCGAACAGCCGAAAAAAAGACACCAAACAGCCAAAATGATGCCGGTCGTGGAGAAAAATAGCTGACCAAATCTGACCCGACCCGGAAGGCCGCAAAATCTCCAATCGCGCCCGCCAAGATCTACCCAGATCTGCCAACTCCTCCGTCAATACAACATTGCCTTTGAGTCGCGCTCGCCTAGGCCTAGACAAGCCACCACAAAACGGCACCACCAGTGGGAATGCATTGGACTGCACATCAAGAGACAATCGATCTGGAACCTAAGTCTCCACACCTCCCAGCCACGATGGCTCAGAATATGTATGCGACAAAGAAAACCCGGCCATAACCGAAAAGGATTTGGGCAACTTCAAAGAAGACTCCGTAGGTGTACTCCCTTCAGGACAGAGAAAGGTACAAAGAGGCCACGGCCGAGGGCGGTGCTCTCCCAACCCTAGCAGAGTTTTGCTAGGTCGAAACATATTTTCTCGATCTGGTTTAGCTAGGTCATTAAGCAACTTTTTTCCACTACCTTTAACTTCTCTCTATACATGGGTGGATCCTGCTAGTATATATTGATTAAATCTATACTATATTTTTAAAGAAGAGAGTTTGTCAATCAAAATATATATATTTTTAATTATTTAAATATATTTTACTGTACTATAAGAACCAAATTAATTTAAAATGGTAAATATGTAAATCACAAATAAGAAAAAATTAAAAAAGACCCTGTTTATAATTAACCACCCACTTTCTTAAGGTAACTTCCTCCAGTCCCAAACTCATCGGGTGTGTGAATTTTTTGAATATAGAAAAAGAGCTTGAGGAACATACATACCTTAGTCAGTATTTCCATGCAGAGAAATCGCTTTAGAGATGTTCGGTTTTGCAGAGGGAGAATAGATAATATGTTTTCCACATCAGCATCTTTGATTTTATCCCATTTTTTTTTAACATTTTCGGTGATTTCGTTCTTTGTCTCTGTATTCAGATCATTTTTATTCATCCAGAGTTGTACACCAATCAATGTCGAGCTAAGCTTTTTTCTTCTCTCCTCTGATTTTTGAGTTTGCATTGAGATAAATGTCTGTTTATGTCAACAACAAAAAAACAAACAAAGAAAAGTTCAATCAGCTGCTCACAATTAAGCCTCGCAAACTTACTGTACGTATTAAGAGAAATTGTAACACTTTTCCAGTTATGAATAACTTTGATTGGTTGCCCAAAACTATAATAAAAACGCGACCTAACTAGATGAGAATATAAGTTCACTGACCTGTACTTTGCCAATGAGATATAAGAAAAGAAGCAAGCCAACAGTAGATGTAAGGATCGCAAAGCAGTTTTCCCACACATACGTACTCGTTTCCAAGTTCGTCCCAAAATTACTGCAAAATTAAGATAATTAACAAACGATTAGCGACATATGAGACATGATGGTCGGCATCCAAGTATTAATTTTTCAAAAGCACTCTTTATTATAAATGTGGTTATGTTTATATCTATTTATACAACTTCTTGGAGAATCTTATCCTCTCTTCTTTTTAGGTTTTTTTTTTTGTTTCCTTTTCACCGAAGAAAAAAACACATATTAGAAGACAAATGTAGTTTAAAAAAAAAAACTTTTAGTACGCAAAATTTCTTTATACTTAGATGCATTTATCCCTCACAGTCCCTTAAAACTGTCCATTAGGTGAGCAAATCTGTACTTAGATATAACCAAAACTCAAATCCAAATAAAATATAGATATTTACAGTAAAGAGCAAATGTGACAAGATTTTTAAGTAATGTGCATACAAACCTAAGATTTCGTAGTCCCCACCAAAAAGAGTAAGAGATCTTCTTTGCGAAATTTATTTGCCCCGTGTTACCACTCTTAAGGGAATCAAGAAATATTCCAAAATGAAATGGTGCGGTCGCATTTGCCGGAACATCAACACGGCAAAATTCATCTAGAGAACTAATGAATGTCATATTTCTAGAGGAAATGTCTTGATTGCAATAAAAATTGCATTCACTTGTACTATGCTTCATACAAGCTCGGTACCAACATGCTGTCTCTCGTTGAATAGAAAAAAAATACCAAAAACCTCCCAGCACCTAAAAGACAACAAATCCGATTAAAGAACATGGTAATCAACAACACTATATCCAACTAAACGCCACTTCCTCCCTACGAGGAGTTCTAGCTTCGAATTCTATGTTGTACGTAACTACTTGACTAGTGCTTTTCTGGAAGTAACTTTACATAGCACTCTCGAACCAGCCCACTTAGCTAGGTTCAACCATTAGTAAATTTCCAAGACAAAAGATTGAAGCCAATGACTATATGAATGAAACTTACATGACTGGCGAGGATATACAAGAAAAAATAGAATACACCTTTGATCCATACTCCCTTATTTTGTTTGAATTTCTGTGACGAATGGTGCATACGATAAATTCTTGGTAAATATTGGGCAAGAAGAAAGACAACAATAATCTTTCTTCGGCCAAGATATTTGGAGCTTCTCAATTTGAAGAAAACAGTCACTAGCACCTGGACAAAATAGACATCAATAGATTAGCGGGTGTCACCTAAAATCAGTTAATTACAAAGAAAATTTCAATTTTGGTTTCCTACTTGTGGGATAGGGAGAACCGCAAGAATATCAATTGTAATCGAGTGCCATGGCATCTTTCGAGCTAATTCCTTAAGGAACCAACTTCTGGGAATTATCTGCTTTCCTTTACTTTTCATCGACTTTGCTCTAGATTTTAGATTTTCGATGACATTTTTAATTTCATAGAAAATGTTCAGGATGAAAGCAATATCAGTGACAGCGCGCAAAAGAAGAGCAGCAGTCCTCAAATTTTTGTCCACTCCAACGCACTTGATTTCCTCATTAATGATCGGAAGGTAAAAGAACAAAGGATCAACTGAGACTGCAATCACACATGAGAATACGAGTATGGTATTCCAGGTTCCTTGTACGTTCGTTTGTAAACGACGTTCGAGGATATGTTCTGACCGTAAGGAAAACTGCATGACTAATGATTTCCACACCATTCTTGCATTAATTGCTTCATCCTTACCACCGCTTGGATTTACAGCGTCACCTTGTGTATGGCTAATAAATAAATGAATTAACAATGAGAAAATGCAATTAATGTCAAATAACAAATGATACATGAGAAAATCTTGAATGCCGTGCTTGTGTCATGTGTCATCACTGAATTATTAATTAAAACTATTTATATCAAAAGCACGCCTAATTATATATAAGGAAGTAATACCAGAAAAATATTTTACAATCCTATATTATCATGTAACTAGTGAATCAGACCTGTCACATGACACAATCTTCTCACCTTAATTATTCATATTCAAGAAACTAACCTATGTTGGGCAGGATCTTGCATATTCTCCTTCATAATAATTGAGTTTGTTATCGTCAACTCTATAAATTGACCCACGGATATACAAATTCCTGGAGCACGACAGTCTCATGGACCTGAAAAACATATTAATATTGTATTCATTTATTATTTATTTCTTTGGTTAGGATATAAATATAATGAATGCAGAGACCAAGCTAATTTAATTACAATTTGATAAATACAAATTTAAAAAAAGGTTAATCATATTTAGTAATTGTCGAACAGTTTCTTCTTTCTTTCTTTTTTCTTTTTTTTATCAGCAAATCAATCAATAAACAATACTTTAAGGATGGTTCTAGTTGGACTTCCAAATATGTTATTTGGAATTCTCATACTTAGTTTACCTCTAATTTACTTTTTAGAATACTTGAAAAGCTAAGTAGACCTCTTTATTTTTACCAAAACACATTTGCATGAACATGAAATACAACAATCTGTTACTTTACTTTTTATCTGTATTTTCAACTATGAGAAGAAGAATGAATCAAAATCACATGATATTACTCTCTTATGAGTGGATCTCTCCTCCACCAAAATTAATCAGAGGGTTGGTTCTCAATCTTGATATGTTGCTGGAATTCCTTTGAATTTGCTAAAAGAATGATTTCAAGGGTTTTGGGTTAATATTCAATGAATTAAAATTCCAAATCAGATTGTTTTGAATTTACTTTTGTATTAAATGATGGTTTATCTATAGAAATTATTATTTAATTGTGTTAGGTAAATTATAAAACTATATAGGCAATATAAGGAAATTCCGGAAAAAAAAAACAATTTAATTGAATGTTATATTTGGGGGAGGTAAGAAGATATATATATATATATATATATTTCATTTTTCTCTTTTTGTCCTTATTTGTCTTTTCATATGACTTGACAAAGTTTGTTAATAATTAAAAAAAATCGTTTAAAAAAAATAATTAGAAAAAGTTGGAGGTCCAAATATCAAATTTAAAGGTCCAACTAGAACCACCCATACTTTAAGAGTTTTTCTATTGGAACCTCCAAATTTACTCACTTGACCTCCTATGCTTTTTACACCTCCTATCAAATTTTCTAATACTAAATTTACTCACTAAACCTCACTGAATTTCCTCAAATAACCTCACTCATATAATTTGCAAACAAACTATTATCTTTAAAATAAAAACATAGTTAATTCAATGAATTAATTACTCTATAAATCTTAATTACATATAGATTCCTTAATCAGACAGCATAAAGAAAAATTAAACACAAGGTATTGAGTTTTCAAAATTAATTTCTAATCAACAAGAAAATAACATGAACTATTTTGTGGTTTTTTTTTTTTTACTTTTTTTTTTTTTTTTTAGCTCTGCAAAAAAAATATAAAGATTAATCATTTTTTTTAATGTTTAATTTATGTACCTCATGATTAGTTATTTAAATATTTGTTTTAAAAAATTGCTAGCTCATTTTTTTTTTTTTGTAAATATAATGGATAGACTTAGATTTAGGTCATAATTTGATTTGTTTTGTTTTCCCTCACCAATATGCGTTTAACATGTATATCATATATTTTTATGTCGTAGAATAACTCTTATTAAATATATATAAATGCTTTAATGAGTATGTAGTGAAATTAGAAAATTAAAATAGATATGGAAAATAATAAAGAATGTAATTTAATATTATTGAATTGGAAAGTCTAATAGAAAATCAATGTAATATTTTTTTTTTATTATTGTCCTTAATAGTCATTTTATAGTAGGTTATATATGTCATTTAATAATTCATAATAGAGTGAGGTCAAGTGAGCAAATTTAGAGGTCCCAATAGTAACACTCATACTTTAATCGGAACAAAAAAAGAAAAACGATAAAAGAACTTCCACAAAACTCAGTTCCAGCAAGTTGCATGTGTAGCTAAAGGAAAACATCAATAACATAAAAGGCTTCTTGCACATTTGAACACTGACCAGGTCCAGCAGGTACTGTTCCTTCTCTAGCCTGAGGATCATCAAAATAAACCAGAATACTAATTACCTGAAAATAATTAATTAAGAAGCTAATCTATACGGCAGTATTTTCTTTTCTTTTCAATGCAGGATAGAGAAGGAATACTTACTTGAATAAAGCATGAGCTAGTATTTTCTTTTCTTTTCTTTTCTTTTCAATGTAGTATTGAAGTTATCAACAAGCGAGAAGTGAAGAGAGAGTTACGTTGTAGAAATCCAAGAATGCCTGAAATAGAATATGTGTACTTTGCGTTTCTTAGCAACTGAAATGGCTTGATAGATTATAGCAGTAGCTCAATGGTAGTCCATTATATAATGACTCGGGTTAGAATGGAACCTACCCAAAACGTTTACTTGGTGATTTACAAGTCTTGGTCTTCTCAAGTCTCGGTCTTCTCTTAAGATTTCCTCCTCCATCTGTTCCTTAATTAATTCTTCACCGGAAATTTGGTGAAGAAATATTAATTCGAGCAATTATTGCTTCGGCTACTGTCACTGGTTCAAGGGTTTTGCCAGCTGCATAAATAAAATTGGCCAAATTATGATTGAAATTATTGTCAGTCGAATTTACACTAGGGACTTGACTTTGATAGTGAATAAGTGAAATATTAAAGCCCACCAAAATGTGGGACACAAGCACGTACATGAACATGATCCAACAATAAAAATAAGAAAACGGATTCTACGCAAACGACAGTAATAGTGCACTGACACGCGTCTGTTATTTTAATCATATTTGACACGCACCTGGTATTGATTCGAAGTCTCCGGTCTTTGACTCAAGGCTCAAGGTATATAGACCACAAACTCACTTACCCAACAAAGCATGCAGAGAGAAGAAAATTGATCCGAGGAAGATCGATTATTCGGAAGACTGGATTTTCAAGACAAGCCATGAAGAATTACACAACCATATATACGAAAATGCTAGACTTGATGATGAAGTCGATCGATCGTATAGCAGCAGAAGCCTTAATAATTGTATACACGTACGAAAACAAAACAAAAGCCATAATGAGATCTTTAACTCCAGCTTACTGCCTTTTCGTGTTTCTTCATCTTCTTAATTTTGCTTATGCTAGTTCAGATACTGAAGCAGAGGCTCTTCTGAAATGGAAAAAAAACTTGCTTTCTGAGAGAAATTATGGGACATATCTTCTTAAAAATAGAATACGAAACATAGAATAATTGGCAAAAGGTTTACTAATATCTACAACAAACTTCACAAAAGGCCCAAAAGGCCAGAACCAGAACCGATCAATGCCATTAGTAACCATTATTAGTGTGTATTGGAATACTAAGGGTACTAAAAGAATCGGTGCATATTGGGGAAGATTGTAGCCGGGTATGTTGATGTTGTATATCTTCATACGCGAGAAACAAGTAGTTCTTTATGAGTTTTGCTATTAGAACCTTCAAATTTACTTGTTTGATCTCCTATGCCTTTTACATCTCTCATCAAATTTTCAAATGCTAGATTTACTAACCAAACTTTACTGAAGTTCTTCAAATATAATCTGTAAACAAACGATTATCTTTAAAATAAAAAATTTAACAATTTCAATGATTCAATTACTCTATAAATTTTAATTACATGTATATTCCTTAATCAGACAACATAAATCTCTTATCCAATAAAAAAAAACCAAACACAAGCTATTGGGTTTCAAAAATTAATTTCTAGTCAACAAAAAAATATTTTAACATAAACTATTTTGTGGTTTTTTTTTTTAACTTTATTTTTTCTCTTTTAGCTGTGCAAAAAAGTAAAAAAAAGAGTAATCATTATTTTTAATGTTTATTTTTTTCTCTATTTTTTGTAAGTTTTTTAATTTTCTTTTATTTGCTAGCTTTTTTTCTTCTTTGCAAATATAATGGATAGACTTAGATTTAGGTCATAATACAATTTCTTTTATTCTCCCTCACCAATATGCATTCAATATTTATGATGATAGCAATTTTTATGTCACATAATCTTAATCATAGTTTAAATTCTTATTAAATATATATAAATGCTTTAATGAATGCCTGGCCCAAACAAGATTACTTATTCAAGTTGTAATTAATAGGGTAGAACATTCTAGATCTTCTAATTAATATTTGATTAGGTTTTCTTGTACTCAAATATATTGTACATGTAATCCTCTATATAAAAAGGCTCCTATTATTAATGAAATCATCCAAGTATTCTCCCGAGTCTCTTTTCTCTTAAACACTTAATAGGCTATTAGGGAACAAAATCAATTATCTTATGGGTAATGGAAAAATCTATAAGTTTGGCGGGATAAGGACTAATTTCCCTAAAATTACGATGTTTGGACATTTCCCCTTTATAGTACTCTTTTGTGCACTCTTGTTAATTTACACCTAATTATATATTTTCTAGTTCCTAATTGACTACTATAACCCCTTAACGAACGTTAGCACACAAAGAAAATTGCCAATTTTTGTTTTCTCCGTGACAGGTATGAAATAAGCCACTAGGAAGATAGGAAATTCCAAGCTATGCAAATTGCATTTAGATTTGAATAATAACAAAAAAAAGGTGAATCAAAGATTGAATGATTTTTCCTTTTTTTTTTTTTTCTTCGGCCAAGTAAAATACTGAATGGGATGATCTCAGCATCTAGAATTTCTCCTTTTATTTTTGTATAGTTTAGTAGGGCTGGACAAAAACCGAACCGGACGTCCAAAACCTGCCAAACCGGGCCGGAAAACCGGGTTGGTGACCGAACCGGATGAAAATGGGGGAAAAAATGAGTTGATTGAACCGGACCGGATTGCTCCGGGTCGGGACCGGGTTTAGCCAGTGAACCGGCCGAAAAAAACCGAACCGGCCCGGATAATAATATTATTTAATTAATATAATTTTTATTTATATAAAAATTATTTTTAATAGTTGTCGAATTTTGATTGGTCTAAATGAGGTTACACATACATTGCGTTGCACCTGATTGCTCTCATTCTCAGCCTCTCATATACGAAAACCCTAGTTTTGACCGGATCTCATTCCCTCATTTCGAATCCGCCTCTCTCTTTTCTCTCTCAACTCTCAGTCTCAGCTTCTCTCTCTCGACTCACAGCTGTCGAACGCCGGTTCTCTCTCTCTACTCACGACGCCGCTTTTCTTTCTCGACTCACAGCCTTCGAACGCCGGTTCACTCTCTCGACTCACGACTCCGCTTCTCTCTCTCGACTCACAGCCTTCGAACGTCGACCGAAGACACCGACTCGGACTAACGCCGACCGAGGACGTCATCTCGACTCAAGGAAGATCGATTATTCGGAAGACTGGATTTTCAAGACAAGCCATGAAGAATTACACAACCATATATACGAAAATGCTAGACTTGATGATGAAGTCGATCGATCGTATAGCAGCAGAAGCCTTAATAATTGTATACACGTACGAAAACAAAACAAAAGCCATAATGGAGATCTTTAACTCCAGCCTACTGCCTTTTTCGTGTTTCTTCATCTTCTTAATTTTGCTTATGCTAGTTCAGATACTGAAGCAGAGGCTCTTCTGAAATGGAAAGAAAAATTGCTTTCTGAGAGAACTTATGGGACATATATCTTCTTAAAAATAGAATACGAAACATAGAATAATTGGCAAAAGGTTTACTAATATCTACAACAAACTTCACAAAACGCCCAGAAGGCCAGAACCAGAACCGATCAATGCCATTAGCAACCATTATTAGTGTCAGTGGCGGAACCAGAAATTTAAGTTTACTGGGGCACAGAAAAAACAAATATCAAAACATACAACATCATTAAGTGTAAGTTCTATCTATTATAATGGTAATTATTCTCAAAGAAATTTCATATTTTGAAATCATTTCATGATACTCTCATCATATGTACAAGTAAAAATATCTTTCCCAATATATGAAATCAAGCAATTATTCATAAACTCGTCACCCGTTCGAATGTGTAAATGAGTCTTCACAATGTTCATAGTAGAATCTGTAACCAAATTGTGATTCTTTGTCACTGCTACCGGATTTTATTGTAGTTGATGAGCAAACAATGCACATAAAATGCACATTTATTTTCATTCAAAATAGAAGTAGTGAGAATCAACAAAAACTACTGTGACAATATTATTTGGAAAAGAATTGATCGAGAATTGTTACTTAACAATATATATACATTTTACTGATGTTAAAAATCTGTAAGTAAGAAGAAATAAGAATCATTAATTATAATTAATTCTACTATATTAGAAAATAGAAATATTATACAATATATGAACATATCATCGAGATCAATAAGGGGAGCACCCTCCCAAAAAAGAAAAAAGAAAAAAAGGAGCACGTGGAGTAGTGAAGATTAGGTTCAATAGGTGAGAATTAATTTAAAAACATATATCAAAATCTATCTTTAATATAACATAAATAAATTATATCTATATATATATATTATTTTATTTCAGAAAACTGAAGTGGGGCACGGGACCAAGTAGGCCCCTGCCTCCCTCCGCCTATGATTAGTGTGTATTGGGATACTAAGGGTACTAAAAGAATAGGTGCGTATTGGGGAAGATTGTAGTAGGGTATGTTGATGTTGTATATCTTCATATGTGAGAAACAAGTAGTTCTTTATGAGTTTTGTTATTGGAACCTTCAAATTTACTCGCTTGACCTCCTATGCCTTTTACACCTCCCATCAAATTTTCAAATGCTAAATTTACTCACCAAACTTCACTTAGAGTGTGTTTGGATAAGAGAAAAAATGATGGAATTTAATTGAAAGTGAGGATTTCATAATTCCTAAAAGTCAATTCCCTCGTTTGGCATTATCAGATTGGAAATTTTAAATTTATCTGTTGAAAAAAAATGAAGGAATTCATTATTTAAATTTCCCACTTCAATTTCCGCCAAAATAGGTATCATTTATGAATTCCTTTGCAGTAATCAATTTTTATTTCCGAAACAAGGATTTTTTCTATTTTATTTTTTTTATTTGTTTTAAATTTTCTTAATTTATTACATATTTCAAATTCTAAATAGATACAACCAAACAATAGAAATTGCAATTAATGGAATTTTAGATTGATGCAGTTAAAAATTCGATCATTTATAAATTTCTACGAAGTTTATAATTTTCTCATCCAAACGCACCCTTAAGTTTTTGAGATAACCTCATTCATATAATATGTAAACAAACGATTATCTTTAAAATAAAAAATTTAACAATTTCAACGATTTAATTGAATAGTTAAAGAAGGGAAAAAAAAAAAAGTTTTGAACCTAGGGTTTTTTTGTCTTGGGAATTGATTCTCGTCCGGCGGCTCACCACACTAAGGCAGGCCTCTGGCCTCATCGGAGGGTGGTGAGTGTGGCCGGACTGGGAAGGTTTGAATTAAGGGGTCGGTGGCTCCGGTCGATGGGTTCTGGCTCGGATACAGGTGTGGTTCAGGTGAGGGTCCGATGCGGCTGGGGTCTTTTCATGGTGATCTTTAGGGGAGGTTGGGTTGCCCTGTCAGGCAATCTGACCTTCGCTTTGATGGGCTTCTCGGCTAGAGGCGCGGCGCTAGCGGAGTGAAGGTGGCGACGGTGGCATCCATGCTTTCTCAAGCTTCAAGACGGTGCGCGCATGAGGATGGTAGTTGTTTTGCAGCGGTGCGGATTGGTGGACAAGATGCTCTTCTGATTTTTTGTCGCTGGTGGGCTTCTCTGTTGGAGGAGTTGTGCCGACAAAATGGTGGTCAGGCTGGCTCACGGATTTTGGTGCTTCGTCGGCAACAGCGGCTGGTGGTTATTCTCCATAGTGGTTGGGCTTTGTGGTAGGGAGCTTTGTTAGGGAGCTGTGACTGGGCTCTGGGGCTGGGCCTTTCTGGGCCAGACTTAGTTGGGGTGGGGCTCTGTTTTTATTTGCAGCTGTTCTTTGTTTTTTCAATAATTCCCTTTGTGGGAGGTAGTGGGCTTCAGCCCGGTCTAGGTATTTGTTTGTGTTTGTTTTTTTCTAGTTGTTAGTTAGGTGACAAACCTTGATCACCTTTAACTCGATCAGGTTTGTCTTATCTATGCTTGTGGGAGCTCCTCTAGGAGCCTTTGTAGAAATATTTGGTTTCAACGTACCACAATGGAGTGCTCAGCATTTGGAGTCAAGTAGAATAGATTGCCTACGGGGCGAGCTGTTTTTGAAAGCATAGACTACTCTGAGCTTTCAGTTGTCAAAATAGAGTAGTCTTTTGTATTATTATTTGCCCATGAACTAGGGCCATATTAATGTAGGAGCTCTTTAAAGAATAGTCTTCTGTACTATTGGGTTTCAAAAATTAATTTCTAGTTAACAAAAAAATATTTTAACATAAAACTATTTTGTGGTTTTTTTATTTTTATTTTTTTAACTTTATTTTTTCTCTTTTAGCTATGC
>LYNE01000262.1:108999-132463 GCA_001662545.1 Rosa x damascena
TATAATGGATAGACTTAGATTTAGGTCATAATAGAATTTCTTTTATTCTCCCTCACCACTATGAGTTCAATATTTATGATGATAGAAATTTTTATGTCACATGATCTTAATCATAGTTTTAATTCTTATTAAACTAGCCCTTTAACATGTGCTCCTCACATGTCAATTGACTTTTATTTTTATTTTTTTTAATTTTAAAAAGTTATATTTCCTGATATTGGGAAAGTTTCTCCTTTTTTAATGGGAAGTATTGCAAATTTTTAAAATATGACATAGTCAATTGACTATCTTATCCTCATATATAAATAATTTATTTATTAATATCTATATCATGTGAGGACAAATATGGTAGTTCAAAAATTTAACCATTCATTTGAGAATTGGCTTAATTATATAAGATATATATAAATGTGTTAATGTTTAAGCTAAACCTTGGTTAACGCTGGTCCTATGGGCGGACCGCTACTTATAGTGTAATCGATACTTCCGCTACCTGTCAAGTAACATACAAAGGGGGTCAGAGGGAGACCGCGTTGCGCGGTCTTCTCTTTTCCGATGCCTAAGTTAGTCAATGTATTTGTGTTGACAGAATAACAGTAGGTAAGTAGTAAATGCGTAATTAATGAGGAGAGATGAGAGAACCTTTTATAAGTGGGGAAGAGGCTAACCTCTTCCATGTTTTTGATGTGAGACTGATATGATTCAGTTCCCAACTTCTAGAGCTTCTGATGCTACCTTGACGCGGCGCGTAGCTGCGCGTCAGCGGTGATCTGGGGCTCAAGCGGTAGCCTGCTTGGCTGTGTTTCCGTAGGTCACTCCATTGGTGGGAGTTGGTACCACTGGCGGTAGCATGAGCGTGGCTCATTATAGCTAATTATGCTTGGCAAATGCTCATGTAAGTACAAGTCGCCCAAGTCCCCAGTCAAGGAGGGCAATCTTGGTTAGGGAGTTGCCTAGCTATTTGAAGCGTTACTTCCGCTAGACTTGCAAAAGCATAATTAGAGTCAGTGGGTTGTCAACCATGGACTTACTGAGAAAACGCTTTATACCCTTTCGGGTGGGCCCCTGCTAGGCCCCCCAGGGAGTCCGCCACTCCCCGACTAAGATAAAACACTGTTTGGTTGGTGTATTGTTTGTTGAGGGGAGCTGCGCTGAGCAGAGGGTGTTGGGTAGCGATCCCAATCTTTGATACCAAGTGGTGGGGATCAACCTGCCTGATCAGGGCCGTCGTAGACTGTTGATTTGTCCCCTTATCCTGGAAGGATATAGCTTGACTGCACAGCCATGTGGTGGTCGTCGTCAGAATGAGGAGTTGCCTTGGGAATCGCCTTTGGCAAAAGTACCTCTGATAGTAAGCGGCAAGAAGTGTTACGGGGACCTGACTGGTTGCCGCTCAGTGGAGACTCGCTTTCAAGATGAAAGGGGAGAAGTTCCGCTAGCAGTGTTGCGCTTAGCGGAGACTGCTTCGCTTGCAAGACGAAAAGGGATTAGTTCCACTAATGGTGTTTCTCTTAGCGGAGACTGTCTCGCTTGCAAGACTAAAAGGGATTAGTTCCTCTAGTGGTGTTGCGCTTAGCGGAGACTGGCTCGCCTGTAAGACAAAAAGGGAGAAGTTCCGCTAGCGATGTTGCGCTTAGTGGAGACTGTCTCGCTAGCAAGACGAAAAGGCAGAAGTTTCTCTAGCTGTATTGCGCTTAGCGGAGACTGTCTTGCTTGCAAGATGAAAAGGGAGAAGTTTCGATAGCAGTGTTGCGCTTAGCGGAGACTCTCGAAGATTGGTATGTTTGCCTTTTGAAGGTTACTATGGATAGACACTTCGTCTGACGGCGCCCGACACGTGGCTGTCATGCATTGGGTTAGCGTGTGGGATAACGTCTCCTCTGCACGCCCTTATCTTCGCCATTAATGCGAGTAATTATGGATTTGTAATCGAGGCGTCGCCTCGGTTAATCCGGAGAGTAAATGTGATTGTGAGGCACGTGTACGGCTGTCGTGTGATGTCGTTTTCTAGAGGACGGCTTAGATTTTCTTAACGTTAACATAAAAGAGAGGGAAACCACAGTGGTTTTGATATCTTCTTCACTTCAAACCTAAATCGTCGTCTTCAACCTTGCTTTCTGAGAGTCGAGGATTGAGTTCTGCAAATCAAGTGTTGCTGTTTGAAGAGAGAGATTCGTCCTTGGGAGGATAATCGTCTGTGAGCGCATCAAGGGTTCTGCTACTTTAGGTTGGTAATCTGATCTGAGCCTCGTCCTTGTTTTATTGTTTCTTGCTTCAGTTTTTTGCCGTTTGCTCTGGTAGTTGCTCTGTTGCCACTCTCTCTTCTTATCAGTTGGCGGCATAGCAGAGGCTTTGTTAGTGGTCTCCTGATGGCTGGAGGAGGGCTGAGTGGATTTTGCCGGTTTTGGTAGTGATTGTGGGGTTTCTCCATATGTGATGAATTCTGCTTGTGCATGGATGACAGCCTCGCTCATAACATGGTCATATGCAGGATTTGGATGATTGTAATTGAGATGATAGAGAAATGGTCCCTTGAGGAGTCCTTGCTTGAAGGCTGCTAATGCCATTGTTTTATCAAGATCGCGGCACTGAGATGCTGTCGCTCGCCACCTGGTGACGAATGCTTTTAATGTTTCCTCTGCGCCCTGCTTGACGTTGAATAGTTGAGTTGTGTTGTGATGTGCTGCGGCCAACAAGATGAATCGAGACAGGAAAGCATTTGACAGTGCATGGAATGAGTCGATGGATCCTAGTGGACATTCAAAGAACCAGCTCATTGCCTCACTATCTAACGTTTCGCTGAACAAGTGGCAAAGTGTGGCGTCATCAAATCCCTTGTTGTTAGTGACTTTCTTGAAGGTGTCCATATGGACGAAGGGGTCAGTCATGCCACCGTAGTGTGGCATTGTGGCATTTTTGGTGTCTTTGTATGTGCTGGTCGGACGGCTTGCAAGATCCTGGTGGTGAATGGTCCTGGTCTAGACGCAAAGAGTGGATTTGGGATTGGCTGTGGGGCACTTGCCTCCTCCCAGATTAGCCTTTGCTCTAATTGTTGCATCCTTTATAGGATCAGCGCGGTTGTGTCGCCAACGGGTCCCACTGGACCACATCCCGCCTGGGGTTAGGTGAATTACCTTCAGTTCTAGCTCTAGCTGTCGAGCGATTGGTGTGCGGTTGTGACTCCGCTTCCTGCTTCAACATTAGTTGAGGCAGGGACGTTAGCCCCATTCCCAATAGTTTTGGTGGGTTCAATGGTACCTGCATCTGTATGATTGGCGCGGGTACCAATCTGCCTGTATTGGGTCGACTACGTCTGGTGCTCCGCGATTGTTCGCTCTGCGCTGGGTTAGCGTTTGCTTCCAGCGCTTTCTTCAGTTCGTCGAATTTTGACATTAGCGTGGCCACCTACTTTTGGGCCTCGGCCTTCTGTCTGCGTTCTTGTTCGCACTCTCTATTTGCCCTGTGGAGGTCCGCCAGTGCCAGCTCATACATAGCGGCGAGATCCTGGCATGGAGGGCGACTGCTGTCTAGTCGAGCCTCCGCTGCAGTTTGGGTCAGCGGGACTTGGGATGAGCCCTGGAGTTCCATGCTAGGGTTGATCGGAGTGTTGAATAGTGCCCGGTTAACGTTAACCGCTGGGTTAATGTCACGCCTCGAATTTTGAATAAATAAATTCAAATCCGAAACGCGATAACTTAACAAACACAAGATAACACAAATAAAAATTTTCATTTAAATTAAGAAACTAAACAAACTGAGCTCACAATGTCAATATCGACTCGTTTCTTTAGAATCACATATTACATTACAAATAGTTTACAAATTAAACTGAATGACAATTCAATAAGTAAACACACCCACCACAACTCACTACACAATGGAAGACTTAAAACTAAGAGTACCCTTCCATGTCCACGCTACCGAACATACACCTCAGCTTCGACGATCGTTACTCTTACCTGCACAATAAACCCTACACCATGGAATAGTGCACCGGGTTGAAACCACAATCCGGTAAGCTTGTGAAGCTCGTATGAGTAAACCCAATTAAAATGACTCACGTCATGTATGCTTATAATTTCTCAGCTCGTGAGATAATTAAAGCAACAACATTTAACTCCACAAACACAACCAACCATCCAATCATACTAGATAAAAATTAGTGATTCTGCATAGAAATTTAGTTCAGGAGATTACCAAAAGCACTCAATCCAAAGTCATAGTAATCCCTGCGTGTGTTTTAGTTCAGGAGATTACAATTAAATCAAACAATAGAATTCATGGAAATCCAAATCTCACGTAAATGCTAAAGAAAGAACCACAAAAATCTTCCCCGAAACCACGAAAGACTAGAGCTCTAACTATATCGTAACCTGTCACCTCGGCCGAGGTTCAACCTTACGACACTGTAACCTTCGGACTTCAAACCTTTCGGCCCTCAGAACAAACCCAGGTTTACCACTGTAACCTTCGGACTTCATACCACTTGGCCCTCAGAACAAAACCCAGGTTACCATTGTAACCTTCGGACTTCGAAAAGAAATTCCACACGACTCACAAATGTCACACCACAACTTCAAATCACTCTTTCAACAATATGAATCATCAAAAGTCTACATATCACAATGCCACACCATCCAGATATATATATTCCACGTAAACATATATATATACACACACACACACACGTAGTCATTCACACAGGAATGACCACTAATACCAACTATAGCTCATAGGCATTAAAACCAAGAAATTTATTTTATACTTAATTCATTTTTTTTCCTCTGAGCCGTCGCCCTATGAACCGTAGTCGATTGAGTTCATATTATTTCAAACAAATCTTTATTTTCAAAAACGATTTACAATTATCAATGAATTCCAACAATTAAATAACTCGGTTCGTAAATGAACCATGTGAGATTTACCCACCTCCATATCCTGCTGTGTCTTCACACAAAACCAAGACAATCACCAAATCGTCCAAACTCTGCTCACAGAATTTTGTCAATCACCTAATCACATCAAGGTCACACTCAATACAACACAAAGCACACAATTCACAAAACACAATTATATGATGATCCAACAGTTGGATCCTCATCCGAGACCATCCAACGTCTTCGGAACACTTCTACGATCAATAAATCAAAACTACAAGTTGATCGAACGGCCGAATCCTCACGGTTCGATAACCGAAACTATCGAAATCACAAAAACCCTAACATGCTCATACGATCTCCAAAAATTATGTATTGTATATCGAAATGCTCCTATCTATGAGTAGATCGAAATCAGGAACAGAAACTATCCCTGAGGTGGCCAGAAAACATCACCACAGTGGCGGCACCCCCACCGGCCCAAAGTCGGAATTTGGCAAAACTTCCAACACCAAAGTTCTTAATCTCAACTGTAATTACAAATTTCATAACTAGCACAAAGTCTGAATCGAAGCCATATGGCCGAAATTTACCTAGAAAGCTCAGAAATTCGAAGAACCCTAGAATCACAATCTTCAAAATTTGACCTCCACACTTTGAATCGTTGCAAGCCACCTTGGAGAAAAGCATCTACGTCCTCTAGGCTCCAGAAGCCCTCAAGAAACACCGGCTATGGTGGCCGGAATCGGAAGTTCCGATCTGGGCTCGACGCAACGCCGCTGCCCACTTCTCGGCCTTGCAGCGCCCACCACAGCTCGACCCACGCTCAATGGTTACCACAGATGTGTAGAGGAGGTTGAGGCGAAGAAAGCCCACTTGGAATCGTGGCCGGAGGAGGAAGAATGAAGCCAGCGAAATGGAGAGCTGCGCGCGAGCTCAGGAGAGAAGATAGAGAAAAAGTTTCCAAAAAGGGAAATCTGATTTTTCTGAAATTTTTCCGGAAAAATCTCATACATACCAAAATTGAAACTTTTTCCGACAGCCATAACTTCTTCATACGAACACCGATTTCCGCGTTCCGCATGTCCACAAACTCGTATAAACGCGCTCTACGACTTTCATAAGAAATTTTTCGGAGAAACCCAAAAAATAAAAAGTCAACCCTTGCACCACCCCCCCCCCCCTAAAACCATATTCTTCGAATAAATTTTCGTAAAAAACACTTCCGCTCATTCCACGAGCCACGAAACGGTCCAATAACCATAATTTAGATTCCGGAAAATCCTCAAAAAATAATGACGAATTTCTGGGGCATCACAGTTAATGTTAGACGCGGGGTTGGTGGGATAGGGGTTGGCAGATTGAAATGAAACACAGGCTGTCCAGGGATATGGAAGGATACTACCATCTCAAAACAAATAATCATAGCATGGTTCGGCCTCAACCAATCAATACCCAAGATCACATCGTACGTGTGATCCAGAATCACAATCAAAGCTGCAGAGAACTCTCTACCACAAATCATAATAGGGCATGTATCACAAACCATACTAAGCTCAAGAGAAACCCGAGAGGTGACGTAACACACAAAGATCTAGCAAGAGGCATAGCAGTCAAATCCAATACATCTAGCACAGAACTAGATATGAAAGAATGAGATGCTCCCGTATCAAACAATACTCTAGCAAGGTAGTTGAAAACAGATAAGGTACCTTCTACCCCTGTACCTCGCTAACCGATAGTGAATACCCTAGCCTGACACGGAGGCAACTGCCTCTGCTTGATCCTCTGTCTACCATCCTGTGGTTGGGTACACTCCCTGGCGAAATGTCTTGCCTGTCTACATCTAAAACACGTCCTAACCTTCGGCTTTGTGCACGCTCTAGAAACATGGCCTACCTCGCCGCAGTTGTAACATGTCGAAGGTGCGGCCAGAGCTACCTGCCTGATAGGTGGTGCCCTAACAGGTGCAGCTGCTACTCTAGCTGGAGCCTAATGAGAAGTCCGCTTTCTCTTCCAGAACCCACTCCGATAACTCGTAGAACCACAGCCCTCGGCAACTGCCTTCCCCTTTCCTTGGGAATCTCTTGAAGCCGCCAACTCATCCTGATAAAGCTGGGTATCCTGCTCAAGGGCCATGGCCTTAGCCATGATGAGTGTCATAGTAGTCAACCCCAGGGGTATAATATCATGCCTAAGAGAAGCATTTACCCCCCGCTGAAACTTCTTGGCCAAACTCAGAGCCTCCATCGATCTCACGAAGAGATACAACCGCGAGAACTTCGCCTCATAATCTCTAACACTCATAGCTCCCTGAACTAGAGCGAGGAACTCTACCTCTAGCTGCTCCAATACTGAAGCGAGGAAGTACTTTTCCCTGAAGTGTCTCACAAAACTCTCCCCAAGTCATGGTGGACACATCCTCAGCCCTCTCTATGCCTTCCCACCATACACGTGCCTTGTCCTGGAACAGAAAGGTAACTATCTCCCTCTTCTCAAAGTCGGTGCAGATGACCAACCAGAAGTAGTTCTTCATGTTCCTGATCCACTGATCAGCCAACATATGGTCCATACCTCCTTGGAATGGGACTGCTCCTTGGAATGGGACTGCTCCCAGTCTAGTAATCTCCTTAGCCAACCTAGCTAAGCGAACAACATCTCCAACCTCAATAACAGGAGGAACAAGCACAACATACGGTACCTCCTCCTCTTCCTTATAGAACTCCTCCACAAGAGGGACCCTGCTTCTACCCCTAGCTCTAGCCATTTCTCGGGGCCTACCTCGGCCTCTAGCTCTACCTCTCGGAGGATCCATCACCTGAGAAGCATATAAACACTTGGTTACTACTTGTGTAAAACTTAAACACAAGTATAAGTTGGATATAAGACCACATAAACCAAAACACTAACACAAGGAGGGCGTACAAATCTCCGAAGACGACCTAACGTTCCCGACAACACCTAACACTCCCACATACCCAATGACATATCGGTACCGACTAGTATAGGATGGCGATCCGCTGCAGAAGGGCCATCACTCGAGTAGTACTGACAATCACCAAATATTTACCTTATGCTCTGATACCAAGCTGTCACACCCCGAATTTCAAATAAAGAAATTCAAATCGGAGATGCGAAAACTTAACCAAATGCCTAAAATACATAGAAACTTTTTCAATTAAATTTGAGCAACAACAACACATCAATAAAAACTCGACCACTTAAGTCGAATATTACATCAACAAGTGTTTACAAAACTCTAGCGAATGGATATACAAATGTAAACGCTTGCTAGGAGCGTATCAAAAATAGCAGTACACAAACAAAAATAGGTTCTGAACCTAACACTGCTGCACTCCTCACCTCGATCTCAACCCTGGTGGTCCTGACCTGCTGGAATAACCGTTACACCATGGAATAGTGCACCGGGTTGAAACAACAAACCCGGTAAGCTTTTGCAAGCTCGTATGAGTAAACTCAAATCAATTGACACCACCCACATGCATGACAATTCATAACTCAAGAATGAATAAACACGAACAGAAATCAACTCCACACTATAGAAAGAATTCAAGTCCCTCAATGGACAATAAAAGAAAGAACCCACCCGAACTCTCTTTTAAAAACACGTGTACTCATGGGCCTCAAGTAACCCAACACGTCATCCCCATGCAGTACAATGGCAGATAGACTAAAGCTCTAACTGATCGTAACCACTAACCCGGCCAAAGGTGTGGTTCCCGATATAATTGTCTCAGTCACCAATGTGACACCTGATCTGCAGATCCAAAAAAAATCACCACTGTGACACCAAATCCGTAGATCTGAAAACATTTAAAAGTCCCACACAACTCAAAATGTTACACCAACACTCGATTACTCTTTTAACACAAAATAATCAACCATTCCATGATATAATGTATTGCCACAAAGAGAAAATACTTGAATTGACAATTCAATCAACTCACAATCATTACGTCACCAATGTCACACCATCAAATATATATATTCCACGTAAATATATATATATATACACACACATAGTCATTCACGCAGGAATAACCACTAATACCAACTATAGTTCATATGTATTAAAACCAAGAAATTCATTTTATACTTAAATTCATTTTTTTACCTGTGAGCCATAACCCTATAAACCGTAGTCGATTGAGTTCATATTATTTCAAACAAATCTTTATTTTCAAAAATGATTTACAATTATCAATCAATTCCGACAATTAAATAACTTGGTTCATAAATGAACCACGTGAGATTTACTCACCTCAAAATCCCGCTACGTCTTCTCTTACAGAAAGGATAAGGTATTGACTAGTCTCCGTCAATCACCTAAGAAACGTAAGACACAACTCAGTGCACGAATCGAAAACAATTGAGTATCGAAACCCCATTTGCACAAAAATCTCGAAAGTAATTCCAATCGAGTTGAAACTTCATCCGAAACCACTCAAGGTCTCCGGAATACTTATACGTTCAATCTATCAAAATTACAAGTCGATCGGACGGCTCGATCCTCACGGATCGAAACCAAAACAATCGAAAACCGGAAAATTCGCAACTTAATCATACGTTCTTCAAAAATTAAGTGTTGTATGTCAAAACGATCGTATTGACATGTAGAACACAAAAATGGGCAGAAACTGCCCTTGGGGTGGCCGGAGCTCTCCGGAAACCACCATCACAGTGGCGGCTGCGCCGCAGGACAAAAGTCAAAATTTGACAAAACTCATAACATGAAAGTTCTTCATCTCAACTCCAATTACAACTTTCATAACTACACCAAGGTCAGATTATAAGCCAAAAAGTTGAATTTTACCTCACTAAATTTTCAGATCGGATGAACCCTAATTTCCCAATCGTACAAAAATCGATCATCATAGCTCAAATCGATGCAACCCACCGTGGGAAAAATGATCTACGTCCCTTGAAGTGCAAAATCCCTTTTGGAACCACTGCCAAAGGTGGCCGTAGCTGGGAGAACGAAGGCCGGCAACTGGAGGCGATTTGCAGTGCTACTGTGCGGCTTCTCGACCTCGTAGCGCCCTCCTTAGCTAGTGTTTCTCCTCGATGGACGAGCGATGGTGGCCGGACGAGCGAGATCGACTCCGGCAAAGGGAGAGGGGGCGCAGAAAGGCTCGGGAGAGAGGAGAGAGAAAGAGTTTCCGATTTTGGAAACTTGGGATTTTCTGAATTCTTTTCGGGATTTTTCCTATATAACCAAAATGGAAACTTTTTCCGAAGGCCATAACTCCTTCATATGAACTCCGATTTTTGCGTTCCACATGTCAACGAAGTTGTATCGACGCGTTCTACAACTTTCGTGAAGGAAGTTTTCACAAAGTAGAAACCTACAAAAAGTCAACTCTTGAATCGAAACATTTCGAGCGAATAATAGTTCAAAATATATCTAATTCACGATAAACCAAAAGAACTGAGCATCGAAACCATAATTTGTACCAACTGAGACATTTATTAACTTCAAGAAAAATACGAGAAATTAATATTAAAATCCGGGTCATTACATAGGATAAACCCCTTCGGCGCATGTGAAATGCTTCAACTGTGCATTGCAGCACAGTGTCTGGCCACTTTGACAGCTTCGGGGTTCGAACCTAGGTTGGGGAGCACGCCCAAGTAGGCAAGAACCACTAAGCCACTTGCAGTGGTTTCTCTTGATTCTTCTATACTAATACTATTATAAGCTTCTATCAAATTACTTTGGCTAGTTGTAGTTATACCTTTCTTAAAGAAAGTTATATCTGGAGGTGTATACAAAAATCCTTGTAAACTCTTTATGAAGTTTAACCTTAAGAAAAATTGATAAGATCCTACGGGTGAGATAAACATTAAAAGTAAGGTAAATAATTGTCTTTCTATCCTTATAGGTACATTACTTATACAATGTGTTAAGTAGACAGTTCTAGTGTCAAATTGTGATACTCTAACAGGTTTAACTAATTTTTGCCTAAATTGTGTTGGTACTAACTCTTCCTTTATTACACTCTTAGTGCTATCTGTATCTACCATAGCTACTGTTTGAATCTTATGTTCTTTAGATTATTCTAACTCATAATTAATAGTTATTAAAGAACTAGTTTTCTGATCTTAATGTTTTGCATATTAATTTCTTCTTCCTCTTTTGAATTTATCTCTAATGTTCTATTAGTATAACAAGGTTTACAAAATAATATCTTGCTTGAAAAATATTTTTCAGCTACTACTTTTTTACAATTACTACATTCTAGAGGCCAACCTAAATTAACATATTGAAATTTTTCTTCTTCTTCTTCAAACATACATATATTATTGTCTAATTCACTATCTGAATTACTAGAGTAATCTGACTCTAATTCTAATTCAGATAACATATCAATGCTTGTTATGCTATAAATGCTTTCACTATCACTTAAGCTGCCTAAACTATATATTGACTCTAAGTCTTCATCTTCTTCTAATTTAAACAGCTCAATTAATTGCATTTTTTTCTCCAGGTTGTTTTCCTAACTTAGGACATTTAGATCTAATGTCTCCTACTTCACCACAAAAATAACATTTACAAGTGCTCTTATGACAGGACCCGCCCCGGATTTCACCCTGAAATCCGAGGTGGCCCTGCGGGGCCCACCTTAGAGATAACTCTACTGAGAACTGGCCGAGTCACCCCTAAAGTGGACTACCCAAAACATTAACCCACAATAGATCAGAGCCAAACGAAGAAGTGCGGAAGCTATTCGTCAACTATGCCTCGAACCATGTACGCCCGACCTCAACTAATAACGCCTGCAAACTGGGCATTAGAAACCGAAAGGCTCAGGGGAAAGTAGACGAAAAACGTTAGCGTGAGTGGTCAAAAATAAACAATTTAAAACAGAAAGGATTTCATACTTTCCCACATTTATTCTCTTAAAAATCTGATGCATGCAACAATAAGAAAACACATTAAGCTTTAAATCCAAGAATTTCAAAATGATAAACCGACTAGCCTTGCTAGTCACAACATTCGAAAAATATATCGTAGAACCGAAATCTCGTTTCTCAAGAAGATAAGACCATCCCCGCTGGCTACAGTGAAAATCGGACTAGCCCCGCTGGTCAAGCAAAGATAAGATATGGGGAAGAAGTAGCACCATAAGAAAGAAGGGAGCCTCCCAGGCTCGGGTCGGAGTGTCCAACACTCTGGAGCATCCCATGCTCGGCTCTACTCACCCACGAACACATAGTAAGTAGGGAGGAACTAGTTAGCAATAAAATATAGCGACCCAGGTATGGTGGGTAAAAACCATTCAAATCTAGGAAATCTATAAGGCTTCCCCATAAGTCTCGTGAATAAAGAAAACATGGGTACAATTCCCAACCTTACCCGAAAATTCTCGTAGTAAGTCACAAAAATCAACAGCGTGTGGGACACGCTAAAAGAATAATTAAATCAATCGTTTCCTCGACAAAAATTCCATTTAAAATCCGAAAACAATTCATTCCCGAAATCACTTTATAATATATCATAAATCTCAAAACCCAATCAAATCCGGAATCACTTTATAATCCGAAAACCAAAATCACTATCGATAGCAAATCATACTTTATTTCGAATTCGCAATATCCTTTTAAAACTTAGAGCCAAAATCATTTTGAAATTATAACCGAGATATACCAATTTATATTCTCAAATAAATAAACGTAATAATTAATTACGAAATAATATTGCATGCATCTGTTAAAATCAAAAGTCCACTCACAGTACTAGTTGGCTACCACGCAAACGAGTTCCTTAGCCAAGCGGTAGCTCGATATATCGTCCTGTACACAAGTACACTTCCATAAAAGACAATTCGAATAAATAATTACGAACCTAAACGAAACCCGAAAATCCCTATCTCCATTATTTCTCAAATCCAACCCAAATCACACCCATAACATCAATTCCTCGATTTACAATATTCCACAATGAAAACGAGGGAAATCAGACGGCCGGACTTCCCACAATTCAATCACAAAACTCCGAACTTCGGAAAATCACAAACAATTCCAAACTCCTCCAAAATTCACCAAACTTCACATACAAGCTCTACAATATTTATAGGATTTAATAGGCTAAAAACTAGAATCAAAACACTGCCCTACATGCTGCAGCCGCCGCCGCCACCAGCTCCGATGGCCACCAAATTTTGGCAGCACCACCTACTCAATAGTCCAAGCATTTTTCACAACTACAACATGTTCCAATTTTACCTGTAAGTGATCCAAATTGGCCGGTGAAGTTTTTCCAGAAAAACCCAAGAACCCTAGGATTTGAAATCGTCAATTTGACCTCCACACTGCAAATCGTGGCTCAAGGCTAGGGGCAAAATGATCCTTGGTAAAAACCGAACCTTCGACACCGGTTTGGTAGCCAAAGACTGCTGGAATCGCCGAAAATTGATGAAAGTTCCTATCGGCTACAGTGAACTTCACGGCTCAAAATTGAGCTCCTCCGGCCGAATCACTGCAAAACACCACCACATATGTGACAAGGGGGAAGAGGCGAGCTTGCCGGTGCCCGGATTCCGTCGTGGTTCAAGCGGAGAAGGAAGAAATCGGAGGATGAAAAATCAGACCGAAGAGGATAAAATGATCGGAGAAGAAGAGAGAGAAAATTGGGTAGGTTGCCAAAAATGGCAACTTACCACATTAACTCTCTATATTTATAGAAAGTTATCGTGAACAGTAAATTTTACATTTTCGCCCATAACTTTCACATACAAACTCCGATTTTTACGCACCACATATGTACGCACTCGGTTTAACATCCTCTACAACTTTCATGAAGGAAATTTTCTCAAATTTTTACCTGAACAAAAAAGTCAACTCTTAGGGCCACTTAAACTACTGAAACGACAGTAAAAGTGAAAGTAAAGATCGTTTACCGTTCAAATGACTAGTAAACCGATGAATTCAGGTTCGGGACGTTACATCTTATCTTTTAGGGCTTTATATTTTTTAATCCAAGGTTTATTGGTTCTTTTCCTAAAATGCTTAGGAATATATTTTCTTTTCCTAAAGGTTCTTGAAGGTTGTATATCAAAGGTCTTATGTTGCTTATACGATCTATACTTCTTCCTATAGTTCTTTCTATATGGTTTAATTTTATGCTTATCTTTCCTATGATATCCATATTGCTTAGGTAAATCTATGTTCTTACAGCTCATGTAAAATTGTTTTCTAATATGTCTCTTTGCTTTTAATTGTCTACATTTTTCTCCTAATATATCATATACATGTTGTGTTCTAGGTCCTATTGCTATATCATCTTTTCTAGGATGTTTTTGCCATTCTCTCCATATTTTTTCTCCTATTGGTCCTTTAATTTATGTCATTAATCCTACCTGTTCTTCCTAAATATTTAAAGAAATCTGTAGTATATTCTCCTACGTATTGCAAATCACAAATTTGTAATTGTTCTACGTTTCTTATTGCTCTAATTTGTTCTTGGTCATTTCTACCATCTAACCTATTATGATCTAAAAACTCATACTTAATAAGTTTAACAAAAGAATCTATATTAAAAGTTTCTTTTGCTGCTTGATGTTGTTGTGGGTTTTTTACTTTCCATGCTTGAAAGAAATCAAAAACCATTCCATCTAAAGCATGTTCAAAATAATCTAACATATCAGTTGTGTTACTAAAATCTAACATGATTGCTGCATGTACACAGCCTTTTTCCCATCTTTCTATTTTTTTTTCCCAATCTTGTGAGTCTACATGATCTATGTTTAATATATTTCCTGCTAGGTTTATATGTTCTATTCTTGAGTAAGGTATTCTATTTTTTCTAGGTTTAGTTGCTTCATAATCATAAGTTCTGCTATAAGGTTCTCTAGTTGGTCTTATGTTTTGTTGATAAGTTCTACCTACTCTTGGTTAAGTATGAATTCCTGAAGTTCCTGTTGAACTATCTTCTTCTACAGGCATACATTCTATTTCAACTAACATATTGTTATATTCTTTTTCTCCTAAAATATGTTCTCATCCTATTTTTAATATCAATTGCTTTCATATCTACATCACTTAACCTATGTAATCCTAATTTGTAAGCGTAAGACCCAGAAATTTCGTTATTAATTCCTAAATGCTTCGGAAATTATTAAACTGTTCATTGATACGATTTTGTGGTTCGAGGGTGGAGTGGAAATTAGTTCGATCAATTATTCGCTCGGAAAGCTTCGATTCAATGGTTGACTTTTTATATGTTTAGATTATGTGAAAACTACCTTCACGAAAGTTATAGAGCGTGTCGATACGAGTTCGTGGACATGCACAATGCGAGAATCGGAGTTCGTATGAAAAAGTTATTGCCATTAGAAAAAGTTTCCATTTTGGTTAAATAGGAAAAATCCGGAAAAAAAATATCAGAAAATTCAAGTTTCCAAGTTTGGAAACTTTCTCTCTCCTCTCCCTTGATCTGGTTTCCGAGCAGCAAAGTGTGTCCAGCCATTTCTCACTCCTCCGGCTACCAATCGTCGAGCCACTTGTCCCAATCTCTTTGCCTCACTCTCATCTACAACTCTGTGAAGTTTCACGACGTGCGTCGGCCCGTGCATGGCGCAGCAACACCTAGAATTGGTGGCAGCACTGCAACATTTTTCCATCTTGAAACTCACGATTCCAGCCACCATAGCCGATGATTCTTGAGGGCTTTTAGAGCCCAGAGGACGTAGAAGCTTTCTCCCAAGGTGGCTTGCAACGATTCAAATTGTGGTGATCGAATTTTGAAGATTGGGAATCTGGGGTTCTTCGGATTTCAAATTTTTCAAGGTAAATTCCTGCCAAATGGGTTTGATTCAGACTTTGTGCTAGTTATGAATGTTGCTGGGCATGTTCAGAGGAAGAGTTTACCACAGGTCTCACCGCTCAATTTGGAGGTCGGCGGCGTTTTCTTGTAGTTTCCAGCCACCTCAGGGGTAGTTTCTACTCCTCATTGTGATCTACTCGTCAATACGAGCATTTCAATATATAGTTTGTAATTTTTGGAAATCGTATGATCAAGTTAAGAATTTTAGCGTTTTAAGGTTTTCGGTTTGATTGGTTTTCGATCCGTGAGGATTCGGCCGTCCGATCTACTAGTAATTTTGATATATTGACCGTTGAAGTATTTCAGAGACCTTGGGTGGTCTCGGTTGAAGTTTCGCCTCGATCGGCATTACTTTTGGGATTGTAGTTCAACGGGGGTTCGAATTTAATCGTTTTCGATTCGTGTACTAAATGAAAAAAATCGTATTATACTTAGGTGATTGACGGCGCGTATTCGATACCTTATCCACTATAAGAGAAAACGCAGCAGGATTTAGAGGTGAGTAAATCTCACGTGATTCATTTACGAACCGAGTTACTTAATGATCGAAATTGTTTGATAATTGCAAATCATTTTCAGAAATGAATATTTATTTTAAATGATATGAATTTGATCGACTACTGTTCATAGGACTGCTGTTCACAGGTATGGAAAATGTGTTTTTAAGTATAAAAATAAATTTCTCGATTTTTGTTATGTGTAAACTATAGTTGGTATTAGAAGGCATCCCTGTGTGGATGACTACGTGTGTGTATTGTAATGCCCCAAACTGCAACTAACCAGTTTGAACATGTCACTAGTTCAAACCGAAGGTTCGATTTACATCTTAGAAACCCGCAAGGCATTTTATTTTAACAAATTTTCAGTAAAACACAGCGGAAACTTGTAAATTGTTTTGAGGTGAGATACTTTGAATTGTTAACTTAAACTTGTTCATCCAGAACTTGATATGACAGATTTCTCAGAAAATAACAAACCTCAAGAAATAAGAGTTTAGCAAAGTTTCGATACAAGACTAGCTTTCAACAAGTTTTGGGAAATGGAATTTCAAGTAGAGGTTGAGATAAAACCCGAAACCTGCTTATGCATGCCCAGCTCCGTCCAGTCCAATCCAGTTATCAGTGCACAATACCTGCAACCACACAGTTGTAGGGGTGAGCGTTCGTCCTCACCCTAGTTAGGTTTGAAAACCAATGCATAGCATAGTAGTTTTGGGTACCCAGTATGAAAACATACTTAAATCAAACGTTTGAAAGAACGACAAACTTTATAATATTTTTCAATTGAAAACCGATGCATGATGCTTAAATAAATACGGCGCCAAATCCAAGTATTAGCTGATGGCCAGTTTCATAGACCCACTACACGACCTTACCTCAAATTAGTCTATATCCAGGTAAGCGTAGCGAGAGAGTCCACTACCTAGCTTCACACATGAATCGGGCCCGTCATTAAGATCCGGATACCCAAACGACCAACGTCACTAACCCTCCGGAGGTTAAGGGGATCGAACCTAAGGAGGTCAGTGCCACCCTTCGCTCTCAAGCCAACACAAACTCTCTCATGCATGGTTTGGTTAGTATGCGTTGCATTTCAACGTAACCAAGCCATTCAACTCATCATGCATCACAATTAAATTAAATACGAAAAATAACTAACCGAGTGAGTACCAAATCCTCTACCTGGATTCCAATGCTTATCTTTCGCACAGTCCAAAAGCCCCGAACCTTCCGTTCCTTGGGTAACTGGAGTCCTAAGTCCGACATAATGTTATAGTTTTGACGATTAAAGAATCGTCCGACCAACATTTCCTGGTTTGACCAGGATTGACCAAGCTTTGACCAATCACCACAAATTCGATAATTATCTCAATTATGGAAAATTTTACCATTTATCGTTCTTAGACTTTTCACTAATCATAACCATATCAAGATGTTTCTCAAATCAACACAATCTCCTTTTCAATTAGGTACGCCCCGAAAATTACTAAGGGCACCCAACATTAAACATAAACCATGACTAGCTTTCTATTTAAATACCAAGGTCTCATGGTGTAGCATTCTGCATTCAGCATCCAAATACCATGATAAACAAAACCATGATTATGCCATATTGATTTAGTCTCAATCCAAAATATCATAGCATGCCCTGGTTAATTTTCCATGACCAATAGTCAAGCAAAAGGAAACCACCACTGATAGGAGCATTTTTATGCAACGTTTTAATAATTATTTCCTCATATTTTACTTGTTATTTCCTTAAATAAATATTTTAATATAGTTTTTATTTTCTAGGTACATTGGAATAAATGACAAGGAAATGAGCTGAAATGAAGAAATGGAGTTTCCCTGGTGCGACTAGGAATCCCAGTCAACGCAGGAATCCTGATGAGGCTAGGAAACCTGAAGGCATTAGGAGACCATATGATGACATGGGAGATATTTTGGGAGATTAAATCTGATTTTTGCATGGAAAATCAAGGAGATTACGAGGAGAATATCAAGGGAGAATTTTAAGGAAGAATAGGTTCAAAACAAGTCCAGATTCATTCCTCAATTCCCTCAAGATATGTTGGCTGAAATTAGAGAATAAAATCTGCAATTTTAATGTGAAAATCAAGAGAAAATCAAGGGGAGGACATTAAGGATAAAGCCATGGAGAGATTTAAGGGAGAAAAGGTCCAAAATGAGTCCGGATACATTGTCTAGGTTCATGCCAAGATATTTGGCTGAAAATTGTGAATAAAATCAGATTAAATCATGGGAAAATCAGCAACAATATATTAGGGATTGATTTTGGAGCTTTTTGATTGGTTGAGTGACATGGCAGAGCTGACGTGGCATTAATTCATTGGTTGAAGCTGTGTGGTGCAACCAGAAAATTCCTTGGAAATTTAATTCATGAAGCCTTGCCTTCCCCTATATAAACCCCCCTGGGCTACACCACAAAACACACCTCTTCATTCAGAAAATTCTCTCCATAACGTCAAGCTTTCTCTCCATCCTCTAGTTTCAAGTCTCTGCGTCTTCAAGCAAAGAGAAGAAGAGAAGAAGAAGCCATGAAACCTCCTAGCCGCCATCATCCACCTTGTTTCGTGAAGCTTTGGAGCCTTGCTTTCAAGATCCAAGACCAACGTCTCAAGCTTTCCACCATTCACCCTTCATGGTGTAATTCTATCTTTTTCCTTGTAACCTTTTTGGTTTTCTTTGTTTTGATTTCGTATGAACTTGATTTCTAGTTGACATAACGTTTAGGGCAAAGTTTAAGCCCATTTTTATGTTTTGAAATAATGTTGTGATTTTTATATGTTGATTTATATGTTGCTTATGTGAGAATGCTTGATTGATTTTGGATTACAGAAAACTTTTGCATGTTTGTGTTCTTTGGTGGCCAACTTAGGATATATGCATGTAATTGGAGCAAGATTTAAGTAGTAAAGGCTTTGGACAAAAGTCGAAATCAATTAAGGAGGATTGCAAATAGGTGAACTTATTCATAACTAGGTTGTGCACTTTGGTTGACATCCTTTCTTTGTTCTTCATGCGTTGAATGTGTTCTTGAGTAGCTAGCTTTCTAGACTATGATTGCATGTTCAATAGGATTGATTTAGGTGCTTTCACTTAGATTAATTATTCAAGGAAAGTAAAAAATGGGAAATCGTTTGCTTTCTAACGTTTCACATGATCAACTTCTTTCTCGTGACATAGAAAATCAACTATAGGAATTGTGATTGGATTTCATTCTTATGATTGTGGTCTTGATATTTGTTCCTTTCGTTCCACCATTGTATATATGTTTTTACATTTTCTTTATTTTATTTATTTAATTTTTAATTTTAATTCTAAATCCCCTAATTGTGTTTACTTGTATATATTTCTTTCTTTTTTTTATTTTTGTAAATAATACTTTTTACTTTTATTAATTTGTTTTTACAATGACAGGTGTACCCTCAATCCCCGGTTAGAACGATCCCTGTTTACCATATACTAACGATGACATTTCACGGTTAAATTATGCGCTTGCTTTTGAGCGTATCAACCACGTACAATTCAACCTCACATGTCCAATTAACAATCAAGATTGACCACCTTTAATTCTAATCAGAAAGCAACAACCCAATCTAAACACACACTAAGTAACGCAAGATTCCACTTACACTACTCGTGTGCTCCCAACAAATCAACCCCAACACAATTGATATATTCCAAAGGTTACGTGAATGACATGCATCTCACCTCTCCAACCAAATAGAAGGCAGATTATGCATTCAAGCAAATCCTGTCTTGCAGCAAAAAGTACAGCAGAGATGAAAACAACCACGACGAGATTCTTTTTCTGCGTTAACATATAAGGTGATCAATCAATCATGAATCTGACTTCCAAAATGAACCCAAACAATCGACAATTCCTTACCTTCATTCCAATTAGATACAACGTCTGCTTTTCAACAAGATCAAGCCTCACTCTAAGTTCTAGGACTAGGAACATTATCAACGTCAGCCCAAGAAGCACTGGAAAAGCCGCCGTGCACTGAGTTTCCGACAAAACCCGTAGAGAACGAAGAGAGGGTTATGTTTCATACCACATGCAGACAAATCGGTGACCGGAGTCGCCGGAAATCTCCACGAAATCACCGAAGCAGTCTGGTCTTCTCGGCGTCGATTCGATCTCCACAGTCGATGAACGATCAAGATAGGGACAGTACCATGACTGTGATGACGAGACGAAGAGAACGCTGCCGGTTCGCCCGTTCGTGGGGTGACCGAAGCCGGAGTTGTGGCCGAGTCACATGATCGGGTCACCAGGTCTCTCTCGCGGATTGAGAGCTCGGAAGCTTCTGAGTTGATCTAGTTTGATCTGATCCCACCCTTATATAGTTGAAAGCAATGGCTGTGATGAAGCGGTGGGGATTTTAGACGGCTAGGATCACACCACCCAATTTCTTTTTTCCCATTTAATATTTTTCACAATCCCAAAACTTCCAAAATTCATAACGATTAGCTCAGGTATCCGAAAATACCCACGAAATCGTCGTGTCGTGTACTTCACTATTGAACCCTTAAATAAAAGATATAACCTTATGAAAATTTTCAGTAAAAAAAAAAAACAAATTCCCGAGCACTTCAATAATTAACTAGATCGTGACAAAATTTCGAAATGATCTCAACTTTGCTCGAAACATTTTTCCGGGGCTCACATATATTTACGTGAAATATATATCTGGATGGTATGGTATTGTGATATATATATTTTTGGTGATTTTATTCAGATTATTGAATTGAATGTTTACTTAGGTCGGAAATATATGTATAGGTGGAATTGTTGTGATGCAAACAATATTTTTGAGTGAGTTCGTCTATTGTTTTGGGGTATAACTTTTCGGGAAACAATATGTCGTGGGAAATGGTATATCTATTGTTTTGAAAAGTGTCTGAAGATGTGGGAGTCATAGGTTGTGATTTCTCCTTTCGGTGATTTCAGTAACGTTTTGGGTCCAGTGCGACTTATTTAAATGTTCTGATCTAAGGGTCAGGTTAACCTAAGGATCCGGGGTCACAGGCTGTGACCTCAGGCAATATATCGGGAATCACGCCTTTGGCTGGGTGAGTGGTTACGATCAGTTAGAGCTCTAGTCTGTCTGTCAATGTTCCAGGTTGGACTGGATTTTCATTTTGATTTGTTAGGTTAACATTTTCCTATGATTTTGTCACGGGGTGACTTGTAATTGTCCTTTTGGTAAAAGGTGTTGAGTTTTGGAAGCGTTCATTAGCGTGAGTTGTTGCTTTCTTTAATTGATGTCCTTTTTCATTTATATTGTTTGATTTCTTTATTTATTTTTCTTTTTCACTTCTATTGTTGATTTTTAAGTAATCTCATGAACTAAGCTATATGGAGGGATTACTATAATTTCTATTTATCGATTTTAATGTAGTCTCCTAAACTAAATTTCTATGCAGGCATTACTGGTATTTGTTTGTGTTGATTTGTTGCCTTTGGATCGGAAATGTGTTTTAGTGGTTTTTAGGTTTACTCATACGAGCTTGCAAAAGCTTACCAGGTTTGTTGTTTCAACACGGTGCACTATTCAATGATATAGGGGTTATTGTGTAGGTTAGAGTATCGAGTGATCGTCGTCGAAGATGGGGTGTAAGTTCGGTAGCGTGGACGTTGAAGGGTACTTTTATTTTTAAATCTTTCGCTGTGTAGTGAGAGAGTGTAGGTGAGTTTACTTATTGAATTGTTGTTCAGTTTAATTTGTAAACTCTTTGAAATGAAAAATCTTCTAAGTGTTTTATTGTGTTTATTAAGTTTTCGTGTTTCGGATTTGAATTCCTTTATTCAAAATTTAGGGCATGACAATAAGTTTTATATTTCTCTAAGTATTGGTCCTCATTCAAATTATCTATGTCTTCTATTAATTTATCTACTGTGTTATCAAAATTATGCTCAATCATATTGATTTCTAGATTATCAAAAGCCATATTAATTTCTGATTCACTTTCTAAATCTTCTACATTTTCTATTTGTCGGTAATTACTAAACCTTACTGATGCTTCTCCTAAGTGATTTTCAAAAATTTGTGCATTATCAGGTTGTTTATTTTTTGATCCGTGTAAATTAGGTAATAACCATTGAGTTCCTTCTAAAAAACTATTATCTACTGGTTTTGCTTCTATCATATTAATTAACATGTTTACTACCAAAAGTTTGTACTAAGTTTTGGAATTCAACATTAAATTTATAGTTAAATTTATCTGACACTTTTCCTACATACATTAAGCTAATACTTAAATTTTTTAAATCTCCTTTCATGTTATAATTTTTTGTTCTAATGCTTACTTTAATATATTTACTAAAATTCTTTAATATTCAATACATAATTTGGAATGCAACCTATAATTGCTAGGTTTGTGCTAAGGTCTACTTCAGCCATTGCTATAGCTGCTTGTTGGTGATTATCCCATCTATCATCATATATGTATACTAATGCCTTAGTTCCTACTTGTGCTCTAGTTAATCCTGCTGTTCCGATTAATATAGTTCCTATATGAATTTGTGAATAGTTTGATTTTCTAAGTTACTCTATTGCTGGATTACTAAGTAAATTTATTATCACTTATTTATCTATGCAACTTATTTCATATTGACTTATGCTACTGACAATGCTATTTCTATTTTCAAATCTTCCTAATTGATATAAATTATGTCTATTTCTTTGTGATTTTAAAAAAGTCAGAAAGAACAAGGTTGAGAGAATAAATTTCAGATATATTATCACACCCATTCTGTGGTGTATATAAACAGATTACAATCGTACTACACAACATATACAAGGTAAGTAATTACAACAATATATTCTCTTATAGTCTTTTCCTAATAGAGAACGATGACTCACACTAACACTCCCCCTCAAGTTGGCGCATATACATCAACCATGCCCAACTTGCTAAGTGAGTCATAAAACGCCTTCCTGGAAACTCCTTTAGTAAGTACATTTGCAAGTTGCTCTTCAGTTGGAACAAAGGGAAAGCTAATAATTTTGGCATCTAGCTTCTCCTTTATAAAGTGACGATCGACCTCCACATGTTTAGTACGATCATGCTGTACTGGATTCTGTGATGTGTCAATAGCTACCTTGTTATCACAATACAATTGCATGGAATTTTTGAGTTTGAAACCCAGATCACGTAACAGATTTCTCAGCCACAACAATTCACACACTCCGTGAGCCATACCTCTA
>LYNE01000263.1:16686-26973 GCA_001662545.1 Rosa x damascena
CTGCCACCGACTATTTGGACATGCTTACTTCCTAATTAAGTATCTAATGCATATATATATATATATATTTTTTCCTTTATTTCCTGAGATCATCCAACAGTTGGATAATTTTGAACTTCATCTTTTTGCCACAAGTCAAGTGGCAAGTTTGGGATAATGCACTATTGTTACAGGACAGACAAGAACTTTTTCTGAAGGAGGCTCTTTTGCTGACTACTCGATAAGCATGTTTCTTGGCCATAGAATTCTATTGGGTGGATGTTTATAAATAGACATTTAAATTAAATCTAAAGGGAGAAAGCATAAACTTCATGAGGTATGTGCCTTCCCTTTATATTTTTGTCTATCAGATTAGAACACCTAATTGCTAGACCTAGCTTGGTATGTATATATGTACTCCAATCCCTAGTCAAATGATTTCAAATTTCAAGAACATAGATCTGTTAGTATTAAATTATTACTCTATCTAAGTTCATTGTAGTCCAGGTAGTTCCAAAGATGCAAAAGTTGGCTCACTATATTGTAACCAATGAAATTACACGTAGTAAAAACATTGATGAGTGCCTCTAAATTTAATCCTACAGACACTTAGGATGAGTGCCAGTAAATTTAATCATCTTTATATCATTTCTAGGGACAACCTAGAATTGAAGAGGAAGAGGAAGAGGAAGATGATGATGAAGTCCAGTAAGTTCATTCTTAATTTGTTTTGCTCAGTGTTTCTCTTTCGCTCATTTTCCTATCATTTTCTATATCATTGGTTAAAAAGAATATGTGCGTAAACTTATTAATTGGCATGGCACTAGTTCCATAGACATAGAGTATATATCTATTATATACACTAAATGACATTTCAATACAAACTCATTATGAGTTGATGATTTTTCTCTTCCTGCATATTATCGAGATGATTTTGAACATATTTATTTTTATCACTTAGATTTGTTATCATCATCATTTTTAGGTATGCTAAAGATCTTCCTATTCCTGCATATGAAGTATTTTCCTCCATTTAAGGTCAGTTGTGATATATTTCCTTGTAAGTTGTATCACATGCAGTAAAGGTATTAAATTGTTTAAAGCTCAAGTTTCATCTTTTGGGATTGATATAGGAGTGTTTTGTGTTTCATGTTACTTGACAGACCCTCTTCTTTGTGATATTATAGGTACCTGTATAATCTTCTTTGGTTTTGCGTCAACTTCTTATTCAGCAGTTGGCAAACTTTTTGAGCTACATTGTATTGCTACAAGGTCAAAACCCAAAGGCACCTTCCTAGTCGCGATGAGGATGATAATGTTGATGAAATGAGCAAGAGAAGGATTAGAAAGGATTGGAACGTGTATTAGGAGTATCACATTTTGGATGTAAAGTAATGTCCAATACTTAAACATATTTGTTTTTTATATATCAATACTCAGTTTGTATTCACTTTGAAATGCAATATATGACAGTTGGATTGAAATTTATTCCAGGACATGCAATAAGCTATGAAATTGACGAATATGAAATAAATTTTCAAATAATCAGTGAAACTAAAAACAGTGACGAAATGAAATTCGTCACCAATTGAGTGGAATTTGGCGGTTACCAGAAATTTGGCTCTAATTTTTGAAATTGGTCAAATTCTGAAATAGAATGGGTGACGGAATATCATGGATTAGGTTTCAAATGCATTTCGTCACCTAAACATATTTTGGTGACGAAGTTATCATTTCGTCACCTAAAGGAATTGGTCACGCACTATAGATGACGAAACTAGTGACGAACTTATTTTGTCACTCATACTTTTAGGTGACGAAATTTTCAAAATAGGTGACAAAAGTGGTTTGACACCAATTAGGTAAATTCTAGTAGTGACATATTGCTTCTCTTGAAGCCTTTTGGAGAGCATGGGAGAGTAGCCTCCCGACTAGACCTCCACCATGACAACGTAGCTCGGGTGTCGGTCTACCGGATGCATGTCATAGGCGGGGCTAACCATGCCGCGGGGCCCACCTATGAGGTCGTTGATTATGCTTGGCGGTATGTAATATAGGCGGTATGTACAGTAGGCAACATCTCTAAGAATAACTGCCTATGTCGTAGAATGGTGTGCGTAGTCGCACTATCTGCAAGACATTGAAGTTCATCCATTCCTAAAATAAAAGCTCGTAATTAAAAAGGAGTCATAAAGAAAAGAACTCAACTTTTATGAATAAGCCAAACGGAATTACATCAACTTTTCTTATAACCAAAGAAAATCTAATCCAATAAACTAGTTAATGCAAAACAATGGTAGTCGCCTAACTTCTTTCAGTAATTCCAATGTAAATGTGACCAGGTGAGTAGAGAGATGTCAGTGGAGCAAAGCTCGCTTAAGTACCACTTATCTCAAAACCTTTCTAGACATCACTTTTACATTGAGTACGCCTATTTTGAAGAAAGACTAATATCATTGGCATTTACTACAAAAGTAATATGGCAATTGCCTACATCTCTTGAAAAATAAAAAGACTTAATCAAAATCGCCAGTTTTTGGGTCTTGATCCTTGTAGTCTTCCACCCTTAGATCGAGATCTCCATCTTGATCCTCTTGTTCCATGTAATTTTCCTCCCTTGCTTCACGATACATCTTGTATGCGTTGGCAACGTTCTAGGATGCAATACACTTCCTTGCCCAATGTCCACTTGATCCACATCGAAGACAAACATCTTTATGGTCAGGCTCCCTTGACTTAACCATGTGTTGGACGACTATTATTCTTGGTGGCGTCACCACCATAGCCGGAGGCTCCGCCTCTCTCTCTCTTCACACGTTGACCTCCATGGTTCCGTGCACGCCTCTCTTGGCGATTTCCTTCCTCTTTAGGGCGAGAATATGGACCAGAGCCTCCAAAATTGTCCCTACTCTTAGGGGCGACTATAGTTAGACTCCGGAATAAACTTAGTTCCCACGGGTCTAGCATTATAGTTCTTCACAAGTATGTTGTCGTGCTTTTCAGCCACGTTCATGGCACCAATAAGCTCATGAAACCTCGTGATACATCCTGCTTTCACATCAATGAGATAATTCTTTGAAATCATCAGGGCAGAGATGGGGAAGGTAGAGAGAATCTTCTCGATCAACATCGTATCAGTTATGGTTTGGCCACAAAACTCCATCAGAGACTTGATACGAAGAGCTTCCGAGTTATAATCAAGCACAAACTTGAAATCACATAAGCGGAGGCTATGCCATCGTACTTCTAAATCAGGAAGCAGGGAGTCAAGAACGTTGCCAAATCGGCCTCATTGAGGTATTCACTTTGAGGTATTCACTTTGAGGGAGTCAAGAACGTTGCCAACCCATAGCTTTCTTGGGTCTTCCTCATTGAGGTATTCACTTTGGAGCGCGTCATTCATGTGCCTTGTCATAAGAATGATGGCTTTAGCTTGATTTGCTTCAAAAGCAGTAGCTTGCTCAATGGAGAGCACGTTCTGACTAGGCTCTTGGATGGCTTCCAGAAGTCCATCAGCCTTAAGATGTTGGCGCACATCTCGGACCCACCTATGGTATCCTGCGCCAGTTGTCTCTAGTGGAACAAAGTTCAACTTGTTCAGGTAACTCATCCTGAAAAACAACACAAGATTAGGGTTAGTTTCAGAGCGAAAAAGGGCTACCACGAAAAGCTATTCAATTTCTGAGCGTAGTCGCTTCCAAGAAATTATGGATTTTCTGAGTGTAGTCGCTTCCAAGAAAATTCGATTCCAAGAGGGGTTTTGGATTAGATCGAAACAACGATGTATGTGGTCAATCGTTTTCTTCTTAACAAACTCTAAGTTTGGAGGACTCTACAAGCTCCAAGCTTGGAGTGAGCACGAACCCCCACAGTTCTGCTTTTGGTCTCCCCTATGAAGAAGAAAGGGGGGTAGAAGAAGGGATGTTGGAAGTCCCTGAGAAAAGAAGAAATTAAAAAAAAAACTTCAAAAATGGGAACTTTTAGAAAAAAATTACCTTAAAAAGTGGTCGGAAATCTTAACTGAAAAATTGGCTGGAAAAAAATGTCGCGGCGGAAGTACTGTAGATGCAGGAAAATCACTGTAGATGGCCGGAAAGTGGCCGAAAATGACTGGAAAAGTGTTGACCAGCGTTGACCGCAGGTGCTGATGTGGCGGCCGATGCTGACGTGGCAGTCTGGATGATGACGTGGTAGGCTGACTGGACGCCTGCATGGACACTGACGTGGCAGGGAATTCTGCGGCTTGGCTGCTGCACGTGGGCTCCGCTGGGGCTTGCTGCACGTGGGCTCGACTGTGGGCTGCAGCAGGTGGGCTTGACTATGGGCTTGGGCTGCACAAGATCCCTTTTTTTTTTTTTCNNNTGCCGGTTCAGGTCAGGTGGACGCCGGTGGCCGGTTCGGTTGAATTTTGGCCTGTTCCGGTGGTGATTTTTCAGGTTCCGGATTCTGGGGATAAGGTGCAGCTACTGACAAAAGGTGGCAGTGAATGGTGGACGGGAAGATGGCGAACCACACATGAGATCTTTGGATTTTTCTTGGGAGACCGGTTTGAACACTTTCGGTGGCAGGTTCAGGTTGATTCCGGTCGGTTTTGGGGGTGGTGCCACCGGTTCTAGGTTCCTGGGATTGAAAGCTTCAAGGTAGGCAGCGGTGGTTTCTGATATTTGAAGGTTACGAATTTAGGGTTTGAGGGTTAGGGCTCGTGCTGATAACGTGTTTTAGGGAATCAGAAACTGAGAGAAATTTGCTGTGTATTCTCATTGATAATAGGGGCTTCTTTATATAGAGGATTACAATGCATAGAGTTAAAATCATACAAGGAAAGAGAATCTCTAGATTCTTCAAATTGAACCCTATTACCACTAGGTCAAGTAACCTAGAGTTTGGATTAAACACAAATAGAGATATCCTTAAACAATTGCTGATTTCCCAAGATTTTATCTGATTTTTCTCTTAAGTTTCGGCCAAAATAATCTTGAGTGAAAATAGGAATGAATCTGGACTTGCTTTAGACATTTTCTCCCTTAAATCTCTCCATGGCATCATTATCCTTGATCCTCTCTTGATTTTTGACATTAACTGTTACGTCCCGAACCTAGAATTAACGATTTACGCACTATTTGGACGGTAATTGTCGAATATTTTCAATTTTTACTTTCTGTCAATATTTTAGTGGCCCTAAAAGTTGACTTTTTGTTCGGGTCAAAATTTGAGGAAATGTTCTTCATGAAAGTTGTAGGGGACGTTAAACCGAGCGCGTGCATATATGGTGCGTAAAAATTGGACTTAGTATGCAAAAGTTATGAGTGAAATACGGAAGTTACTATTTATGGTAAAAATTAAGATAAATAAGGAAAGTTACCGGGTAGGTTTCCAAAAATGGAAACCCACCCCCTTTCTCTCTCTCCTCTCCCCCGACTCTTCTCTCTTCCCTTTCGGGTTTTCTCTTCCTCTCTTCGATTCCACACTTTCCGGCCACCAACCTAAACCCTAAACCGGCCACCAACCGGCGTGCAGCCGGCCACCACATGAGCGCATCTTCCCTCTCTAGACCCTAGTGACCTGGGATTTTGGAGATTTGGCCGAGAAATTCCAGATCGAAGCAAAGTTCTCTCCGGCTGCAGTTTGGAGTTTTGGTCGATTTCAGGCAAATCTGGCCACCTCCGGTCACCAAGTTAACGTCGAAGGTCGGGTTTTTGCTGGAGATCATTTCCCCTAAGGTCTTGCAGTCCAATTTTCCGTGTAGAGGCCGAATCGACAACCTAGGGTTCTTGAGTTTTCTGGGTTATCTTCACAGGCCGAATTCGACTATTTCCAGGTAAAATTTGGAGATGTTGTAGTTGAGAAAATTAATCAGTGTGTTGAGTTGTTGCTATACATGGAATTTGGCAGGCGGAGGTGGAGGTTGGTACCGGCGCGTGGGCGCCATGCGCCGCCACCCACTGTGGGTGGCGCGTGAGATGATGTTTGGCCAGTCTCTAACTGCTGTTGTTGAGCTAAATAACCAATTATACATTTAGTTTCATAATTGCAGCTTTGGGATAGAATTGGAGAAGAGTGAGTATGGATTTTGATGTTTGTTCAAGGGTGGAAATTGATAATGGAATTACGAGGAATCCATCCATCGGATTTCCTCGGTTCGGCCCTTAAGCCCATACATTAAGGGAATAACATTAGTGAAGAAGATTAGGAGGTTTTGGGCAAATAAAGATAATGTTAGGGTTTGGTTTTATTTAACGTAATTTAGTTTTCCATCCAGTAAATTAAGGGTTTACGAACGTTATATTGTACAGGATGTGAGGAGGATTCCCTCGAGGAGGGTTCGGATCGACGGCAGGCTTAGCCGTACACTGTGAGTGGACTTTTGTTTTCAAATAAGTGATGCATGCATTTATATATTAAAGCATGTTCTATTTAATTAACATATTATTTTCCGAGCATATAAATTTGTTTGCGAATTATCTCGTGGATTTGCTTTCAATAATGATTCTCAGGAAATAATTATGATTTATACCGGTTGTGAGTTTCGGTTATTAAGTTGTTATGCTCGGATTCGAATTTATAATTGATGTTGATTTTCGACGAATTGTTTCCGATGTGATTTCCGGATTTATACTATTTATATTATATTTATATTCGTCGATTTGAGACTTTATTTGCAAATTGAGTTTTGTTGGAGTAAACCTCCATGTTTATTTATCGATTTTCGATTTTGGCATTGGGAATGCCTCATTGACAATCTACTTATTCCTTTAGCGTGTGGGACACGCTGTTAATTTAAACGACCTTACGAGAATTTCCGGGTACGGTTGGGAATCGTACCCGTGTTTTCTTTATTCGTGGGACATGGGGAAGCCTTAAGGATTTATTGGATTTTAATAGTTTTTACCCACCATACCTGACTCGCTATATTTTATTGCTAGCTAGCCTATTAGTACTCCTCCTTGCTTACTATGTGTTTGTGGGTGAGTAAGAGCAGAGCATGGGATGCTCCAGAGTGTGGGACACTCCGACCCGAGCCTGGGAGGCTCCCTTCTTTCGTATGGTGAAATTTTTTCCCCATATTTTATCATTACTTGACTAGCGGGGCTAGTCTGATTTCTTTTAACCAGCGGGGCTGGTATGTTTTTCACGAGTTTTGAATTTAAACAAATACGTTTTATAATCGTTGCATGCATCGAGATTTTATGATTTAAACTTGTCGGGAAGTATAAACTTTTCTTCCTTTATACTTATTTATTTTGTCCACTCACGCTAACGTTTTTATGTACTTTCCCCCTGGGCCCTTTGGTTTCAATTGCCCAGATCGCAGCGCTGCTGACCGGCTTAGGAGTGGAGGCTAGCACCACCTTTGCCATCTATCCTCAGTAGGTTATTTATTAACCTACTTTATGTATTTTATTTCGAGTGTGTTCTTTAGATTGCTCTGATTACTTTAAAAGGGTGGATTTATACATTTGTATAATTATGAGTGTATGGGAGTTGTATAATATTGGAGGAAGTTGAAAGATTTGATTTGCTGGGTTGTAATTTATATAAGTGGATACGTTGGTGTAGTACGATGTTTGTACTTGGAAATTTGAGGATTGTTGCTAGGAAGCAGGGTGGCTTCAAGCATAGAATTTATTATACTTAGAAGTGTTTTCAGCAGGTTTAGGGTTGTCCACTTTTAGGGGAGGTTCTGTCGAATTTTCCCGAAAAGTGGGCCCCGCATGTCCATCTTGGAGTTAGGAGGGTAATTCCAGGGTGGGTCCTGACATTAACTCCATAATTTCCCATGGCAAAATCATATTTAATTCCCCAATAATATCTCTAACTTCATCTTCAAGCCATGTGGTTTCCTAGTGCCATCAGGACTTCTCTATTTTCGCTATGTGTTTTCATTTCAGCTCATTTCTTCTCCATTTATTCCAATGTACCTAGAAAATAAAATTTAAATTTAAATTTATTTATTTATTTAAGGAAATAACTAAGTAAAATATGAGAAAATAACTATTAAAACATCGCATTAAAATGCTCTTATCATTGAAACCCTAGAAATTCAATCATTTGATTCGAGCTCCACACTTGCAATCATTGCAAGCCACCTTGGGAGAAACCTTCCTCAGCCTCTGGGCTACAAAACCTCTCAAGAAACACCGGCTATGGTGGCCAGAGGAGGGGAACCGATGGAAGTGATTTGGAGCTCCACCGCGGAGGTTCCCCACTTTGCTGATCCGTCTACGGCCAGTCTCATGCTCGATTACTACCACAAACGTCACGTTAAGGATGAGGTGAAGCTATTGCAAGTTGTCTCGTGGCCAATAGTGGCCGGATGGCAGAGAAATCGACCAACGAAGGGGAGGGGGCGACTCGAGCTTGGGGAGAGAGAGAGAGAGAGAGAGAGAGAGAGAGAGAGAGAGAGAGAGAGAGAGAGAGACAGGTTTCCGTTTTTGGAAATCTGTCATTCTTTGCAATTTTTGTAAAATTTTGTCCTTCTACTTAAATGTAAATTTTTTCCAAAATGCAATAACTGCTTCATACGAACTCCGATTTTTGTGTTCCGCATATGCACAAACTCGAATCGATGCGCTCTACGTTTCGAGCTTCTAAAACGTACGAACAACTTCAATTTTTCGATAATTCAAATTGAACAAGGCATTTACACTACAATTCGAGCAAATGATACATTCATTAATTCTATGAATAATACATGAAATTAATATGAAAATTGAGGTTATTACACTAGCAATTGGTATCCCCATTGCTCATGGAGCCAAAATTATAACTACTTCTTCTGCAGTACTCTCTATAGGGAAAATTGTAATACCATCCGGATCATTGTACACATGGTGGTCTGGACTGATGTCATTGGTCTATATGATTTGTACTTATTTCTTATTGGTTTATTAATTTAATTTTTTTTCACCCTGCTGCACGATACTCACTAAATTCGAGTAATATTATTGACTCAGGACATTTGCGACCACAGAATAATTACACTATGTAAGTCGATCTCTCTATATAGGCTGCAACTCTTGATACTCTCTGAATGATCGATCTGTATACCTCGACCAACCACCAACCATAATCAAGTCTGACAATGGTTTTGGCCACCGGCCAATAGATGCTGCCGTTAATTAATGCTCAGTTTTTCTCCCCGCATCTGCAGGTTAGATACTTATAACCTAACAGCAAAATTATTGAATCTCCAAGTACATAATTAATAAGTTTTCCTTTTTCTTCGTTACGGTTTCCATACTCAACCCAAGAGAAAAGGATATAGACTTGTACAGATTGGAAGAATTAGTGACGTATACGGTACACCAATACTAGCCTCACCTACACAAGCGCACCCGATAAAAAATGGGTGAGGCTATTGCCACCCTATAATTTTCTTTGTTCACCCTACTTGCTCATTACACCCTACATTTTAATTACAATTATTAGATTTACTTATCCAACCCATTTATCTTTCCAGGAATATCCTCCATCATATAAAAAAAATATTTGTTTAACAAAAATTTCTCATTTAATTTATATCAATTAAAAAGACGTCCTAAAATATATTAAAGTTTCCTAATAAAATCATAATTTGATTTACTTCCATTCATTTTCAATGTTCGTTTATTTCAATCCATATTAAAAAATTATTAAGTGCTACTATGAGCAATGAAAACAATATTGATATTTTTTTCGTATTTTAATTTTTTTACTTTCGGTGTTTATAAAGGTATTATAAAGATTTTGATGAAGTTAACACTAATAATTTTGTGAATTGAATAGCAAATTAACGATGAGAACACAACAAAAATATAAAAAAAAAATTGTAATAAATTGAAATTTGGAAGGAGAAGGTGAAGATTAATGTTATCAGAATTTTGTATTTAATTAGTTATGTATTTAGTTTTCCTTAAAGATTTAAATTTTAGAAAATCAGTGTGTACTTATTAGTCATTTTGCATTTGGCTAATATAGTCTTTTAATAATTCAAATATTTATATGGTGAACAAAAAAAATGGTAGGGTGGCAATAGCCGCACCCTAAGAAAAAGAAGGCCACTGCTAGAAATTCCGGGTAAAAACATTTACTTACTTGGAAGGAAAGGGAATAATTACTAGGTAAAAACATTCCTGCGTTTACTAACACATAAAGGAATAGGAATGATTCCGGGTAAAAGAATTCTTGCGTTTACTAACACATGAAGGAATCGGAATGGATATAGGTCTCACCTCCTTATCAGGAATTGATTCCTGAATACTCAGGAATTCGATTACGAAGGGGGGAGATGGGTTTAGGAATCATTCCTCCGGAATCAATACCGATTCC
>LYNE01000263.1:28733-40796 GCA_001662545.1 Rosa x damascena
CTCATTCCCAGGAGATTCGCTACTTGAATGCGAAGAAATTGGGAATTGGGGACTGGAATTCGAAGCCATGTCCTTCGAATTGGAAATTGGGGAAGTGAGTGAGTTTCGGCTGAAGACTTGAAGTGATGAAGATGGATTGGAGAAGAACTGAAGACTTGAATTTGGGGAAGAAGAAGAACTGAATGTGTGTTTCAGGGGCTAGGTGTGTTTGATCGAAAATGACTAAATGCTAGGTAAGTCTGCAGTTCTGCACATGCTTCAGTATAATAGGTCCACATATATATATATACACACACACACACACACACACAAAAGCTAATGGACTCACATGCTATGCCAGCTTTGGTAGTTCGGTATAATGGGTCCACACACACACACATATATATATATATAATATAAGCTATTGGACTCACATGCTTTAGTATAATATATATATATATATATATATTATATAACATATACTCAGTTCTTGCAGGTTTTGAGTGTTGCAAAAAAGAAGAACTAGAACCGAACTGCTATAAGGGGGAAATGGTTCGGTGCAGACGAAAATGACTTCTTTCAAAACTACAAACCGAACCGAACCGCCTGTTTCGGCTCGGTTCGGACCGGTTCCATCGGTTTTCGATTTGAAAATCCCAGCCCTAATTAATATTGATCAAGTTAATTTATTGCTCTCATGGATTTAGTCAGCTCGCATTAATTTTTTTTTTCTTCGGTAAAGAGATATAGATTAGATTCAATCTCAGTTCACGTTATCGGCGACTTTCACAGTATGCGTGTGATATTTACTTCGCTTCTGGATTGGGTATTAGCATTATATCATACGCATATCTAAAAATCACCTCCAAATACACTGTGGCACATGCCCACACTAACTTATTTATTAGAGCAAGTCCACTGGTTCCTCTTTGACCGGGCAAAGCATGGATTTGCTGAGGTGGTGACCGAGAAAGAAAAAAAACTCTCTTCCACCAACAGAAGCTTGACCGGGCAAAGGATGAATTTTCTTGACTTCAGTCAAGAAAAAAGGCAGGAGGATGACATTTTCCTTGCCCAGCCAAGGCCTGTGCCAGCTCAGCCCACACCCAAACGTGGGTGACGTCTGCGGAGAGAGAAGAGGTGAGGCGACCTCGGGGGCAGCAACAAGCTGAAACTAAAACAGCAAGCAGACACGCCTGGGGTTGCTTCGATCTCGGCTTGGGGGGCTGACACCACGGAGCGGCCGGACGAAGTGAGGCGACCTCAGGGGGGCCAGGTCCTTGCCCAGAGGACGGAGAAAAATCCGGGTCAGGTCGGATGAAACCCGCCAGGTCTGGGGGCGTGCGAGAGAGAGAACCGGAGGGGGGGGGGAAATGAAAAAAAGAAAAAATTTCGTCCTTTGAAACAAAATAGATTTTTTTTTGCTTGCTATTTATAGAAAATTTTTAGATTTCAAAAATTCATAATAAATTCATACGAACTTCGACTATTGCTTTCCATGTATGCACGAGATCGTATCGACGAGCTCTACAAATTTCATGAAGAAAGTTTTCCCAAATTTCTAACGTATAAAAAGTCAATTTTCACGACCCCCTAAATAACCTAAAAGTGATGAACAGTAAAAGTGATGAACAGTAAAGATGAACATTCTTGACCGGTCAAGAAAAAAACGAATGTAAACCCATGTTCAGTGAACAGTATCTTGACTGGTCGAATTCTTGACTTCTCGACCTTGACATTTCTTGACTACGGGTGAACTTGCTCTTATTGTTCATATCCCTATGCCAATGCAATACTAATAAGTTTCTTTGCCAGAAATGCATTGATTGGTGTACGTTATCAAAGATGAATTATTAACTTCTGCTCCTCAATCAAAGGTTAATTTATATTCATCTAGTTAGAAGGGTAAGTTCTGGAATAGAAATGACAACATTTGGGCAGTATGCATATCTTCGATCTTTTATTTATGCATGTACGTCCAAAATGATTTCATGTTATAGGATAGACTAAGACGTTAAAATCAGGATTTAAAACTCCCCTACTTTGAATACTTTAATAGCTTCTCTCTCTTTCTTTGGAGTGGTATTCACAATATCTCTATAAGCTGATGAAGAATGCAATGACTTTTCACTGAAGGATCTATATATATATATATTTTAAATAGCTTAAGGCATCTACATAGGGGAATCACTTTTCAATTACATTTTATTGATCTAAACCACTCAAGTTTTACATTTATAGACAAATATCAATTCTACAAATTTTCAGCCTATTTAGAAATCTTTAAGATACTTAAAAGCGTAATTTTATAATAGTTTATGTTAGATAGTCAACTTGTTTGAGCCCAAAATAACATTTTTTCCCGACAAATGGGGACTCGAAGAAAACCGGGCCAATATCTGTGGCCCAAGCCATATATTATTTAGAGGCTAAATAAAGCCTACTTGGAAATCAAGCAATCGTGAGGCAAATCGTGATATTCATGAATTTACTAGTAATTATCAAGAGATTTGATGATTAATGGTGATTTGCTTGGTTATCAAGATTGTGCAAAACGGGAGGATAAAATATACAGGCTGTATATATAGCCGAGATTACGCGAGCGTGAATATCAAGTTGGCCATATATATATTTCCCATGCAATTATGGTCTTTGGTTGATCAATTAAGGAAGAAGTCAAGGTGGGCCACCAGCCAAGTTTGAATTGAGGGTGGCTGAACGTGGGAAAGATAGTAAGCATGCAATCATGCTTCAAGGAATATATATATATATATATATATATATATATATAAAATTGTTACATGCATGGAAAAAGCCAATACGTGGCTGACATATGTGACATATATATATATATATATATATATATATGTATGTGTGCAATTAAAGTCTATTGCATGGAAATATAAGTGCTCGCGAGGATTCCTCACAAAGATATATATATATATATATGCATGATGTTTATATCCTACCGCATCTAAGAAGATTACGTTCAGGAGTACTCTAAGAGGCAATTAATTTTTGCCTACATTCTAGCGGCGACAGAGGAGGATAATTATTAATTATCGTCTACGATAACATCAAAACTATTAAGAGTTTTGATTTGATTTAAGGCCAATAACTGTGGCCTAAAATATAGTATTCCAGTCATATTAGGAAAGTGAATCTACAGTAGCCTATATATAGAGGCTAAAGATAATACGAAAAGGACCTCTCTTGAATCAATCAATCCCAGCGATTACAAAGCCTCCCCGGAGCAAACCCTCAACCTCGTTGAAACCCGGTGACCGCCCGCCAGTCCTAGTCTCCTCGCGAGCCGACTGTTAGCCTCACCAGATCAACCCGGCGACAGTACTTCCAGTCCCAGTCTCCCTAGGAGCCGACTGCGAGCACAACCGCCACTGTTACTTCCAGCGAAGCAAGGGTAACGCCCTCGCAACCCAGCGAAGCTAGAGTCACGCTTTAGCAAACCCGTGCTTCTCTCAACTTCCCAGTGATTGCTCTGCTTAGTCTACAACACTAAGTATCGATTCGGTGAACGCAAAGAGATCACAACCAAGGCCCTTACCCGCGTAAGGCAAAGAAGTCCTTTTCCGAAAGGCAAGAAAAGAACCCTGTGACGAGGTTGGTGCTCTCCTCGTCCACAGCGCTTGAAGAAGAAGTCAGGTCACGGGACTACCCCAACGACTGCACCCCGCGGTGCTGGCACGCCTGCGCAACCACTCGCTCAAAAGAGACTGTTTGCACACCAGCTGGTTTTGGAGCCAAACACAACTACTTCCCATCTCAAAGAAATCGAAAATGAAATGTTGCTTCTCCTCTCAAGAAAGAAACAAAATACCTACATGGTCAATTCGCTCAAATAAAAAACCCTCGGCTTCGGGAGAGTGTTTGTTTTACTTTTAATCTTCTTTTTGTTGGAAGAGATTCCACGTTTGAATAAAGCGAGACTCTTAGTACCAAAAACAAATAAAATAGAGAAAATGGAAATACAAAAAAAGAAGGGCAAAATACCTCACCACTAGTCATTCCTTGTTGTAATTACATATAAGTGCATCTTTCAATGTTTTTTTGGCCATAAGGCCACCAACTAGTTTTTTCTCTCATAAGGCCACTAGATTAAAAAAGGTGTTATATTTTGGATATTAAAAACTAATATATTTACATAAATGCCACTAGAGCACAAAATCAACAGTCATTCTCTCTGCTCTCTGGCAAGGTCTTCGATGAACTCCGACCACCACAAAAGCTACTGTCACTAACACTAAAAGCTACTATCACTAGCAAGAAAAACTACTCGGGTGAGATTTCCTGCAACTTCCTGCGATGTCACAAAAGCTACTGTCACCAGTAATAAAAACTGCTATCACCTGCAATAAAGGCTACTCTGGTGAGATTTTCGGCGACTTTCGGCGAGGTCACAAAAACTACTGTCACCAGCAACAAAAGCTACCATCCCCACTACTAATAAAAACTACGCTCCCCAAAACCAAAAGCTACTATCCCCACCACCAAAAGCTATTCTCACCAGCAACAAAAGCTACTCCAGTGAGATTTCCAGCGAGATAAAAAATTACTATCATCAACACTAAAAGCTACTGTCACCAATAACAAAAACTACTTTCATCAACAATAAAAGCTACACCAGTGAAATTTCCCGCAAGGTAAAAGAAAATTATTGTCACAAATACTAAAAACTACTGTCATTAACAACAAAAACTACTACTAAGTAAAACAAAAGCTATCCCCTAAAGTTGAGACTAATAAAGCTACTCCTTTCGACTATAAAAGCTAGTGCCAAGCAATACAACAACTACTCCAAAAAATCAAAACAACTGTAAATTGAAAATCTCAAATACTTGAATCAAATTTTTCCGATTTCAACTTCAACCAAACACAACTCAAGAACTTAATAAAACTACAATTCTTCTTAATAGAAACTGTAGCAATTCTCAGGTATAATGCAATCCAATTAGAAAACCACAATGGACCTACAACGATACATAGGCAACAAGCGATAATAATTTGATCCTATATAGATCAAACTGAAACAATTTCAATCAAAGGAACTAATCTGATGATTTGTTAACACGAGATCAAGGATAATAATTGAGAATTCACCGAATCAAATTACAAGCAGAGTAAGAGAATGAAATGGATCACGATTATGAAACGTTTGATTAGAAGTTGAAAAGGTCAGAGACGAAAATACTCGCCGAGATTGGAGGTTTTAGGAGTTAAGCATCATCGTTTAGATCCACGACCTCAGCTTGCTGAGGCTTCTCGGCTGCGGCTACGCTATGCTTTGGACTCATTGGTGTTTGATTGTGCTTGCCTTGGAGGACGGAACCGTGGAGGGAGGGAGTCGTCGAGGAGCCTGAGACGGAGATGTGGTCGATGGAATTGAGAGGAAGAGGAGAGAGTCGGAGATCCAGTATCAAGCCACTAGAAGATGTTGGACTTGCCTTCGAAGCCGGAGATGAAGTCGTTGCTGTCGATCTGTGGGAGAAGCAATGGAATCCTTCGGCGGTGATAGTAATCTGCCAGAGATCGGAGTCAGTGGAGAGAGACAATGGCGAAGTCGAAAGAATCTGGGAGATCCAGTTGAATATGTGAGATTTGGAGCTGCTGTTTTGGAGTTTTGGATTTGGGCTAGGGCTCCGGTATTAGGTACTTGAGGAACGACTTGGACCAGTGGGTGATTCGTGCACGGTGGCCATGGTTGAGACAGAGGGAGAGAATCAGAGTTGGAGGTGGTCATGGCTGAGACGAAGGGAGAGAATGGGAGTTGGAGGCTGTAATGAGATGAGAGAGAGAGAGAGAGAGGGTTTTGATTTTAGAGGCTGTTTGTTGTTTGTTTTGTGTATAAAGGGGCAAAATCGTCAAGAAAAAAATAAATGGAAGATGAAAGTAGCCTTATATGTACAATAAAAATTAAGTGGCCTTATGACCAATTAAAGTATTAAAATAACACTTGTGTGTAATTTTCTATACAATAATACAATGAAAGCAAGGAATAACTTTTAGAGCGCTTTATCCCAGAACGTCAAAACACTTTTTATATTTAGACGATCTCTCTGTTCCAACCAAAACCCTCAAATCTCCTTCAAAGTAATCACTGAACCCCAAGCCGTTGATTATTCAGATCACTTCTCGCACTTTTTGATTTCCGCTAGGTTTTCCACATGTGTGGTCTTTGATTTTGGTTTTCAACAAGAACAATGACAAGGGTGTTGATGCTCGTAAGTTCAGTGAGCTCCCGATGACCTCTAGCATTGTGCTAAATATATTTGGGGAGAGAAAATTGATCGACTTTCAAATGCATAGGGTCAGTGCACGTAAATTGGCAATTTGGCACGTCGATCCACTCCCATCGAATATAACTGAAATGCATCCAACCGCCCATGAGGTTGAAACTCCAATGTTGTGTATGAAATTCTAATTCAGAAAAAGTGAACAGTCACCTCTTTAGCAAATTTTATCAAAATGGTTATCCGAGGTCATTGCTGACCTTCCCCTCGTACAAAATGAGCTGTTACCACAGCTAGAAAACGAGCACCATCCAAAACACCCTTCGAATAACACCTTCCGAGATGCACAAAAGACAGGATACCCAACAATCGTGTCTCATTTCTGTTCCCCTATAGCAACAAAGAATCATGATGAGCACAACATTCGTTTCAAATTAATTATGCACCCATGGAGTCTAAACAAACTACACCCACATATTAAACTAAATCGATATACTCATTTAATTCATTATTGATTGGGGTTCTAGATTCCAAAAGAGGAAAGATGACATTGCTAAACACAATTCAAGAAGATACAAAAGTGCATTAACAATTACGTGCAATCTCTTCTTCAGCCTAGAATTTTGTTTACAAAACAACGAGTACAACATTCATTTCGATAGAAGGAATTTCTACATGGATAACATGTTATAGTAAACCCAAAAAAATGGACATCGAATAAACTAGAATTAATAGAATTCATTGAACAAAGTTGTGTTTACTTTATACCATAAACCAAATGAAAGTTACTACAATGGAATTCGTCTACAATATGTAAATGTACGTATCTAGACATTGAATAAACTAATTTGATGACATTTTTATTCAGATATATACTAGCTTAGGCTCAGCCTTGTCTTTTTCTTTTTTTTTTTCCCTGAACGTATTTTCCCTCTTGTAACGTAAACTGTAAACACGACATCGTTTTGGTTTTCCATTCTAACCCGCTTTCACTTTCTTCCGGGCTTCAGGGCTCTTCTTCCTTTTCTCTGTTTCTCTTCCAAAGCTTGAAAATTTGAGGAGCCCCCCCATCACTGTTGTCTTTCGCAACCACGGTACACTCACTATTTCATTTCATCCTGCCTTTTCATAAAACAAATGCTTGTGCTTCTTGATTTCCTTCGCGCTTTACTGCTTTCTTTCACCCAAATCGATTTCTACGCTTCTTTCATTCTCGTTCAATCTATCGAATTGCTACCTTCTACATTCTTTGTTCTTGAAATATTGGTGTTGCTGCGGGCATAAGTGTTTGAGAAGTAATGTCCTTTGCCGGCAGTGATGACTTTGCGGGGTTGCCTGAGAGAGAACTAGACTCCGGTTCTTCCGAGCCATCACCAGAGGAAGAAGATGAAGAAGATAAAGAAGCTGATGATGTTGAAAGTGAGAGCAGGTGTGGACATTTACTTTGTTTCATGTTTTTAATACAGTATGAGTTTTCTGTTAGATGCTACAGTTTTTGTAGAACTATAAGTCAAAGTTCTATTTGAAGCGATTTAGATACGATTTGTGACTTGCATTGCAGGATAAAAAGGCGTAGGGGAGATGATTTGGAAAGCGGAGAGGAAACTAATGGGTCGACCTTACAAGTACTTCAGAACAAAACCCAGGTGACATTTTGATATCTTTTGGATTCTGTTGGGTTTTGTTTTTATAACCCCAAACAGTGGAAGAGGACTTCTTGATACTGTACAAAGTGTTCTTAACTGTCTTAGATGACGCATACGTGTTTGCTACATACAACCTAAAACCAACTTGGTTACTCAGGGAGCTTTTGTTCAAAGGCTTACTACAGTGCTCCTATTCTCTCATTTTTGTTGTGTTCATCTACCTATTGGTCTATTTTCCTATCTATTAAAAATTGGTGAAAGCTGAAAAGTTAAGTGCAGTGATTGTGGGCTGTTTATATACAGATGTATAACAGATATTCAAATATGAATCAAGTTTATTGCTTGATGAACTGCTTTGCTGTTGGCCTTGTTTGTTTTGATGAAAAACGTTGTTTGGTGGATTTTTAAATTTACACTTTAGAACATTTTTTTTTTTCACTATGCTTCAGTTATGGTGATGAAAAAGTTTTATGGTATTTCATAACAATGCCAGAAAAAAACTAAGGAAATGCTCATTTTCTTGCAAAACTGTTCTGAAGGAAACGTCTTTCCTGTTTAAGGAAACATAAAAAAGTTTTTTCAATTGATAAACCTTTCCACTAGTATATATTTTTTTCTCTCTCTAAGAGACAAGCAGATTATTTGGGAAAAACATGGCTTGAAACCATCCAACAGTGAATGTACCGTGTATTCAAGTTTTAGTGTGGAATTCAACCCCCACAAAAATGAGTGTGTTTGCTTGTGTGTGTGTGTGTGTGCTTGAGAAAGCTATAGAGTACATATCTAATAACCATCAAGTTTTGATTGCTTTGGACACAGGATAGTATAAGTAATAAACATCCAAATTTTAATTGCTTTGATCACAGGATATTATTTCAAATATGATTTTTTTTCTCTATCTCAAAGAATATAGTTACTCTTGTCCTATTTTTGAACTTTTCTTGCAATTATGTGCAGAAGCATCTGCAATGGAGGATATGTGTGCACATCCTGGGTCATTTGGAGAACTGTGTTTTCTTTGTGGCCAGAGCTTGATTGAGCAGTCTGGTGTGACATTTGGGTACATACTCTAGAGAGGGAAGATTATCAGGCAGAAATTTGTGCACGACTACAAGACTCTGGTGACGTAAGATCCATCATATGATGCTATTATGACATCTGTTGTCTTCCCAATTCAACTGGTTTGGGCTTCAAAGTGGAATGAAAGAGCTTTTATTAGTCGTAAGAAAGCTAAACTAGACCATGAGAACATATGCATGGCTGTAAATTCAAGAAATCATCTGTGCTGATTATGCCTTTGTTATTCACACAAAAAATTCCCCATGTCAGGGAATACTGCAGAAATTTACAGAGAGGTATGATTTGTCTCTGAGTTTGAAATCTCTCCCCCACCACCCCATCAAATGTGATCATCATTCTTTCTCTATAAAATACAGATAGTTAAGGGCTTGGGAGAGACTTTGGTGGGTGCATATCCTGGACGAGCCATGAGCTTCATAACCCAGAAAGCCAATCTAAACTCTCCTATCGTAAGGAAACTTTTAATATATCAGATGACAATATTTGCTTCATTCACAAATCGACATCTCAAGCATGATTATGGCTTTCAGGTTAATTGTTATCCAAGCAAGCCAATATGGCTGTATAGCAAGCAGTCTGTCACATTCAGAGCAGACTCGAATGCTGAGGTTCTGGAAGGATATGCAGGTGCTGGGCTTCATGACAGGTTTGTCCTAAACTTAAATTTTAAATATGAATTAAGTAAAGAATGAAGAACTGTCATCTTTTCACTCCTGGACTGGAGGAGTCAGCTTCAGAAAGTTTATGTAATTTTTAGATACATTTGGACGGTTTGTAAGGCAAGAAAAACCTAGGATATCTCACAATTAATTGGCATGATGCTGCGGCCAAACGTTAAAACCATCCAGTCTTTGAAATAGCCAGTCAGTCATTGGTTAACATTTCTTTGCCATCGATCAGAGTTAGTGAAGTTCAAGTAGATTTATTTTGTTTGGCCTCGACATTCAACTCTCCACAATCACTTGGTATAGGTGCAAAGAGGCAATTGACCATTTCAGTTTCTGCATTCTTAGTAAAAGGGCATTTATTGGAAATGGAAGAATGCATGCGTTCAAAGTATTCTTTTGTCTTACCCTTTTTAATGGTTGTCATAATTTCGCAGTGTAATTATGGATAAAGAGGAGAAGATTGTGTGGGATTACTCAAGCGATCGGATGATCTTTGATAGGGGCTTTCAAGTCTCACTCTTTTCAAGAATTGCAGACGTGGGGAAGATATTAGAAGGCCTTTATGGTTGTCCTCAGGACATTGAAGGTGTGGTAAAAGATGGATTGATATACGTAGTTCAGTCAAGGCCACAAATCTAGCCTTCAGCGACCGCAGGTTACTATTTATGCTGAAACTAATTGATTTTCAAGGTAAGCGTATGAATGTTCAGTTTCTTTTGTTTAAGCATATGCCTAATAAATATTTGCATGAATTAATATAGGTACAGAATATTCCTTCAGAACTTTTTTCCTTTATTCTTATTTTTTTGGAATGGTAAGTTTGAATTTTAAATCTCTTCCAACATTTTGAACAGCATATATTACTCTACTAGCTTGTTTCTTCAACAATTAACATTTAGTAACCAGCTTGTGGTTGCCTGGTGATATATCTGGGTCGCTTACAGTTGCACCATCGTATGGGCAAACATTAGTGTTGATAATATGAATTCCTTGTTGGAAAATAGAGACCTATTTTAAGGGATTCCAAGGTAAGGGTTAACTTCGTCCATTGTCAATTAGTTTTGGTTATGAAGCCAACATCTATTTCGAATTTTCACTACTTTATAATTTGTCTTTTGCATTATTGGTTCCCAGAATCAACCTTCCTGGAATTGAGTCAACTTGTTCGGTTGTTGGGTCAAGTTGCTTTGAGTCAACCTTCCTGGAATTGTGAACATGACCATAATCAAAGTAGGTGAAGATTCATTTTGTTGGCCTCTCGACACAGTAAACACTACAGTCACATGGTATAACTGTATAGGTGCAAAGAGTCAAGTTGACCATTTGAGTCTCTGCATATTCATAGTGAAAAGGCATTTATTTGAAATGTAAGAATAAATGCAAAGCATTGTTTTGTCTTGCCCTGTTTCCCAAAGAGAGCCATTTAATGTGTATTTTAACTTTGCAGTGTCATCGTGGATAAAGAGGAGAATTGTGTTGGACTACTTGATTGGTCAGATGATCATTGATGGAGCCTTCCAAGTCTCACTCTTGTCAAGAATTGCACAAGGCATTTGCGGTTGTTCTAAGGACATTGAATGTGTGGTAAAAGATAGGTATGAAAAGAAAAACAAAGATTTTTTTTTTTGTCACAGAATCAATTTAGGCTAAAGGTTTGTTGTAACAAAAGAAAAAGCTGGTAAAAAAAAAGTAAATAATAATAATAATAATAAAAAGCTAGTCAACTGAAGTCCTGCATGAGTTTATTCATGGGAATTACCTGGAAAAGAAAAGATTCCATCTCACTCTCTAGATGATGGAGTGAGCATTGGAATTGAGAAGAGAAGCAAACGCAGAGTTTGGAATTTTGTATTTTGATGTGTATGGTCTGTAGAAAAGTAGAAAACAAAATGGGAATGTATAACTAATTTCAAGGTCAATCCATGGCTTGTCTGCGTTGGAACTTTGATGAAGGGTCTTTGTTATGTGGATCCAGCTCCTCTAAAGTGAGGAGTCTGTGAATTTACTTCAATTTCATAAATTTTTGACTCTCCACATGATCTAAGTGGGAAAAAACCCTAAGAGGAATTGTAGTTGGAGAGGGGTTCTAACAGGGAAAATTTATTATATGATCCTGGATTAGGGTGGTTTTATTCATACATTCTAAATTAGTATCTGTTTTTTAACTTAAATTTTCAATTTCATTTTGTCCCTTAAAAAAACTGAGAATAAATTATTCTTTGAAAAGAAAAAAGTTCCGGCTTCTCCTCCACCATAGATGGTGATGGTGATGGTGTTGGAGATCTAAGTTGTTTATCATATATGATTTTTTATTAATCAAACTGGATTGGTGATGCTTCCACGGGATGTATTATATGAATTCTATCTTTGGATCAAATTTCATGTTCTGTTTTCATATATGATTTGTTAGGCTGAAGGTTGAAACTTTTTTTTTTTTTTTTT
>LYNE01000263.1:40942-52063 GCA_001662545.1 Rosa x damascena
ATGGCATGCACTTAATCTTAATTGGTTCAGTTTTTTTTTTTTCTTCTATCACCCCCTGCAATGGTTTCCACTAAATTCGAGAAATATTATTGGTCCAGACCACCTTATGACACTGCCACGTTGTTCGAGACTATTCTATGCTCACTAATTCATTAATAGTGATATGTAATCTAGGAAGATTTGGGGTTTTGAATAATGAACAAAGTCAAGTTAAGCTATCATTAAAACTACTGAAAATAACAAACAATGTCAAGTTAAGCTAGGTAAATGATAAAATTTTGATATTTTGGTATGAAATTGAAAACACCCCATAATTAGGAAACTAAAATGTAATTAATCATTTTTCTATCTTTTCTAGAGCTAAAGGCATCTCCCTTCCTTTTGATGATAGGATACTTGGAATTTAACTGCATAGAAGGCTGGGTGGCTGTTAAATTGAATCCCTCCTTTCCTACGAGTCACTTCTTGGAAATGACCGAGGAAAACGGAGTCTGAAATCGCCAAGAATATTAGTCCTTGGTTCCGGTGTCCATCTCTACGCATTACGAGAAAAGAAAAGGTCGGTTCGTGGAAACCAACATGGGGCCATGAACAAGAACCGGAGAAAAAAGGTCGCTGTCACTGTTGTCTGTTTTAGTTGTCTTTCGGTGAAAGAAACGCGTTGATGATGCCTCTAAACAAGAAATCAAACCGTTTACTTGACCTGACCTGAGCTTGCTGTTAGAATTTGTGGCTCTATCAATGATCAGAAACTCCTCTGTTCTAAACTTCTAATACAAAACACCTCCTCTGTTTTTGACTACTCAACCATCTCCTCTTTTTCAAACTATACTCTTTCTACCAGACTCTTGCTCCTAAAACTGAAGTCCTAAACCCATTGTCCTAGCCCACTACTTCTAAAGCTTCCGCACCAAATTACAACAGTGGTATCAAAGCCACAAATTCTAACACTTGCTCTTCTTACCGATTGTCCATCTTCATTTCTCAAATCTAAACCACTGCATCCATAGCCCCTTACTCCAATGAAGGCATCGTCATCATCCTCATCGCTTCCATCTTGGCCACCATCCTCATGGCCACCGGAGTTCTCTGACTTCACGTACGACGTGTTCTTGAGTTTCAGAGGTGAAGACACACGAAAGACCTTCACGGACCACCTCTACGTGGCATTAAATCGCGCCGGGGTCAGAGCGTTTAGGGATGCCGAGGGTCTAACAAGGGGAGAACACATAGAATTTCAATTGGTGCGGATAATCCAAGGGTGTAGGATCTCTCTCATCGTCTTCTCAGAAAATTACGCGGATTCGAGATGGTGTCTCCAGGAGCTGGCACACATCATGGAGTGTAGAAAAACACATAGGCAACGGGTTTTCCCCATATTCTATCATGTCGATCCTTCACATGTCAGAAACCAGACCGGTAGCTTTGCTCATGCGTTTGAGAGACATGAAGCCACAGTACATCAAGATAGAGATAAGATAGCTAGGTGGAGAGCTGCTCTTAGAGGAGCGGCGGATTTGGCTGGCTTCGATATTGCTGATAGGTAATACTCTTCCTTTTTCCTTTTTATTTTATATATATATTTTACTTCCTATCTTTTCAGTTTGGTCCTTCTTTTCTCCTTTAAACTTTAGTCAATGTGGTGATTTCTTTATACTTCTTAGTTCTGCTTCTGAATCTAATTGACAGGCATGAAGCAGAGTTTATCAATAGCATTGTTGACGAGATATGCAGACAGCTGACCACCCCATACTTGAATTTAGCTGTCCATCCAGTTGGAATAGATTCTCGTGTTAAAGATATTGGTGAATATTTACGTTTTAGATTAGATAATGCTGTTTACATGGTTGGAATTTGGGGTATGGGTGGAATCGGCAAAACAACAGTTGCCAAAGCCATCTATAACAAATTTTATCATGACTTTGACAGTAGAAGTTTCCTAGCAGATGTTAGGGAAACAGCAAAGGACTCAAGTGGTAAGATTGCACTGCAAGAAAGACTTCTTTCTGATGTCTTAAAACCAACCAAGATAAAGGTAGGTGATGTTTCCAATGGCATCAATGTGATCAAAGAACGACTTAGAAGCAAAAAGGTACTTGTCATCGTTGACAATGTCGATCGTCTGGAACAATTGAATGCATTGGCAATAAGCCGTGATTCCTTTGGTCTGGGAAGTATAATTATTATAACAACAAGAGATCGACATTTGTTACAACAAGTGAGAGCGGATAAAATACATCTGACACAAGAAATGAATGAAGTAGAAGCTCTTGAGCTCTTCAGTTGGCATGCCTTTCAAAATTATTCTCCTAAGAAAGACTATATCGAACTCTCAAGAAGAGTGGTTACTTACTGTGGAGGTTTACCGCTGGCTCTTGAAGTTTTAGGGTCTTTCCTCTTCGGAAGGAGCATAGGAGATTGGAATAGCACACTGAAGAAATTGGAAAAATTTCCTGATGACAAAATTCAGTCAAAGCTCAGAATAAGCTTCGATGCACTTGAGGAGTGGCAGAGGCACATATTCCTCCACATATGTTGTTTCTTCATTGGAATGGACAAAAACCATGTCATAAAAATACTGGAAGGCTGTGGTCTTGCTGCAGGTGTAGGCATTAGTGTCCTCTCTGAACGCTGCCTCGTAACTGTTAATGAAAAAGACAAGGTAATGATGCATGATTTGCTTCGAGACATGGGCAGAGAAATTGTTCGTGAAGAATCCCCGAACCACCCTGAAAGACGTAGTAGATTGTGGCGTCAGGAAGATGTAATAGAAGTTATGAATGATAAATCTGTAAGTACTCCCAGCCCAATCAAGACAAGCATGGGCATCCTATTCCTATCTCTAATACTAATAGTGAAGGAGTAGTGCTCAATTATGCAAAGCCGTCCTATCTCTAATTCTAATAGTACTGCTTCATTAATTTCATATTCTAGTAACGAAGTTAAAATGCATTCATGACTCCGCCGCACGCCTGTGGATAAATCATATTCTCACATGCGAATAATCCTTTTTTTATTAATTTAGTGCCTTCTGTTAACAGGGAACTGAAGAGACTGAAGGACTCGCTCTAAATTTGCAAAGATCTGAAAAGAAGATTTTCAACACGGCAGCATTTATAAACATGAGGGGACTGAAATTGCTCCAACTCAAGAATGTACGATTCTCTGGAGCAGTCAACAAGCTTCCCAAAAAGTTAAGATGGCTCTGCTTGCGAGAATCCTCTCTTGGAACTGCGTTTCTGGATACAAGTGACCTGGTTTCTATGGACCCGTGGGACGCCTATCTCCCTTATCTGTTCACTGATGCTGAGTTTCTGGATACAATTGACCTAGTTTCTATGGACCTGCGGTACGTCAATGTCCGACGAGTTCGGGAGCATTTCAGGGTATATTAAGGAACTTTCAAACATCTTCCCTCTGGTTTAATACGTTACATCACGCTCTGCTTTTCTTCTTTGTGGATTTTTGATTTTTTTCCTCGTTCTTCTTTTGGTGTTGTCTAACAGTGGCTTTGGAAATTGGAGATTCTTAATCTCAGTCATTCACATAACCTAACACACTCACCAGACTTTTCACAACTCCCAAATCTACAGTATTTGATCCTTAAAGACTGTGTGAATTTGCCAGAGATTGACAGCTCCATTGGACTTCTTTCTCAACTTGCCTTGCTAAATCTTAAAGGCTGCACTGCGCTCAAGGACCTTCCGGAGGATTTTTATATGTTGCGTTCTGTTAGGACCCTTGTTCTTTCTGGATGTTCGGGATTTGAGAAATTGAGCAAGCATATAGGAAAAATGGATTCTTTGAGAACTCTTGTTATAAGTGGCACAGCCATAAGTGAAGTACCATCCTCGATAGATGAATTGCAATACCTGGACTTTTCATCTCGACGAGGCCTGAGTGGACTAAAACGATTTACCCAGGATGACACATCACGACCTAGGCAGCGTTTGAGGAGCTTGTAAGCTTCTTAAATTTTAAGGAACGGACAAGCTGGTGTTTGGTAAAGTTGAAAACCCTTGCTTTTCTATTAAAAGTCGAGGGCTTTTTAACAGCCATAAGCAGAACTGCAGAAGCCAATGAAGAGTAGCTTATGGGAAGCGGCTTATCCAGCTCAGCGTCTCTTTGAAAAATTACACTCTCATCCGTTTCTCTTTGTGATATCCTGCGCGACGGATCTCGCCGACTCATCTCACTCTCAAATTCCAGTCTGTTCTGCCATGTCTCATGGATGAGAACGCTCAAACGGTGACTAATCACCACGCCATTCAAATCTCAGTAAGTTCATCAATCATGGTTCTTCTGGTACATTATGTTTTTCAGATTTTAAATTTTAATTTCTTTTTGCCGATTAATTAGGTTTCCATTGTGTGCTTTTTATTCGGGAATATCAACAATAGATCGTTTCATTTGTGGGTTTGATTTTTCATCTTATAAATAGGGGAGTGGCTTCTTCCATGTAACAGAGTTTTTCAATTTCCAGCAAATTTTGTAACTTTTCTAGTGTTAAAGGGTACATTTGATTAGAATTTTAGATTTGGGAATTCTGTGAATTTATTCAGCGAAATTTGGTGCACGGAAAGGAAATTGATTCCAGGCAGATCCAATACAAATAATTTTGTTCTTGTTATTCTTCCGGTTTTGTTCGAGTGAGGAGTGAGCAAAAGGGAGCAAGGGTGATAGGAAGTTATAGGTGTGAGGGATTGAGAAGAATGCATACCAAGTTTTTCCCAAAACCCTCCTGTTTAATTAGTTACTCCCATGATCATTTTCAATTGAACTCTTATTTGTTGATCCTATATGTTGCTTAGCCTAGTAGGAGGAAGCCCTGAACTTTAAAATAGCCTTCCTACAATTTGAACCAGTTATTAGTTGAGAATTAGCCTCTGCTTATATCACCTCCCTATCAAAACCATTGTTGTACCTATATAAGAACAACCTGTATCGTATGCTTATATATAACTATAAGTGTGTTTTTGATGCAGCTTCAATTATGAAATAGAAATTCAGGCATAGATCTGGGGAGTATTAGTTCTAGAATAAGTGTGTCTTATAAAGCATTAGTTTTGTAATAATTAGATAATAACAGGCTGTATGTTGAGACATTAAGCTTTGATTTGAGATCTGTACTCTGTTTAAATTTGATTGTGTCCTAAAATAAATGCAACATTAATCATAAAATAAATGCTAGGCTTCTTGATTTCCTCCGCGCTTGACTGCTTTCTTTCACCCAAATCGATTTCTACGCTTCTTTCATTCCCGTAGTATTAATCGAATTGCTAGCTTCTTATCACTTGATAGGTCTTTGTTTGGTACCAATTTGGTTGTTCATGACCTAGTTGCTCTTTGAGCATTGTGCAATAATGCTTTGATCAGCTGTGAAAGTTTATAAGTTGCTACCTTTCAACATTCTTTATTGTTCTTATTTTCTACGAGTAGAAATATTGGTATTTGATAGGAGCATTTTATGCGACGTGTATATGGTTAATCCATATATTAATCTTTGTTAGTTTATTCTATTTTCTCTTTATTTATTTACTTTTGTGTTTATTAGGTTTTTCGGAGCAAATATACAAAAAGAAGATAATATTGAGGAAAGATGCGCAAATAAGGAAAAGCTTGAAGTCCTGGACTAAGCAGAAGACCTTGATGGATCGAGAAGCCCAATTCATGGAGATATCACAGCAAATTATGGAGATATTCGCAGAGATATTGATGATGACATGACGAATTCTCATTGGACAAAGTGATGTGGAGAAATCCTAATTCAATCAGAGAATTAAGGAGTTGATTTTCTCTACACTTTAAGGACTCTCAAACCAAAAAGGAATGAAGGAGGACTCAAGAGCACTATAAAAAGGCTAGAAAAGCTAACGAAAAGACTCTTACGCGCGAGGATCAAGCAAGAAACCCGAGCAGAAGAAAGCAGATCAGCCATCCACCGACCAGTTGGCAGATCCCGCCGACCAGTCGTTCTGACGATTTTTCCAACTTGATTTTTAGGGTTTTTTCTGTTTTTCTTTGCTTATGAATTCTTTTGTGCTTCCAATTCAAACCATGTGCAACTAAATTCAAAGTAGTTAGGGCATGTTGAAGCCCCAATCATGATTGTATGTCATGCTATGACATTTAATTAGTTTTTGTTTATTCAATGGATGAGAACTTAATCACTATTTTTACATTGATGATTTCTTTATGTGCTTTCTTTGGTGACCAACTTAGATTGCATGTTTAGGATTCTATTGCTATGAATGATCATTGCCTGTTCCTTTTAAGAAGGTTCCGTTGAAAGTTCTAGAGTAGTAAATCGTCTATAAGGCGAGTGATTAAGTTCCTAGATTAATTGAGACGCGTCGTACTCATGATGTCTTGTGATGTCTCGTTTTTCTTAATCTTAATGATTTCTATGTGTTAAATCTAGAGTTGTGTCAACCTAGGTTGCATTTTAGGAAATAGGTTAGGTGTAGAGCGTCTCTCACCTAGCATACAAGTAAGGAAAAATAATAGGTTGATTCAGGCGTTGGGTTAACTTGAGCATCTTCATCCTTAGGTAAATAAGTCTAGGTTAAACATGGTTTGCATACTTGATTGTTTGGTGGTGGATACATTCCCTAGCTTATGCTTCTCTATTGATTCTCAATCTTAAGCAATTTCATTATTTGTTATTTACTTTCAATTGTCTTTACAAACTTCACAATCAACTCCTAAACTCGGAAAGTCTTACAATTAGTTCCATAAGTCCTCTGCGGGAGACCCTACTTCCTTATTCTACAATTGACATTCAAATCGGTAGTAGGAAAATTGTTGGCATAAAAATAACCGATCAGTATTGTTGCAGCCATAAGTGTTGAGAAGTTATGTCCTTCTGTTTTGGGGGCTTAAATATAGTAGAAATCTTGATCCTTTTTTCTGTGGGGTGTTTTTTTGAGGTACTTTATGTGTATCTTCTATTTACATCGACTTTGAGGTGAACATTTGTTAAAGTATTCAATTCCCTGTACAATTTAGATGAGTCTGACCGAGTCTCCAGTACACTCTTCTAGCAATGATGAGTTTGCCGGGTTGCTTGAGAGAGAACTATAGTCCAGTTCTTCAGAGTCATCACCAGAGGAAGAAGATGAAGATGATAAAAAAGCTGATGGTGATGGTGACGGCAGTGATGTTGAAAGTGAGAGCAGGTGTGGAGATTTTCTTTGTTTCGTGTTTAATGCAGTAGGAGTTTCTATTAGATACTACAATTTGTGTAAAACTATAAGTCAAAGTTCTATTTGAAGTGATTTAGATATGATTTGTGACTTGCATTGCAGGATAAAAAGGCGTAAGGGAGATAATTTGGAAAGCGTAGAGGAAACTAATGGGTCGACTTCACAAGGACTTCCAGAACAAAATTCAGGATATTGATATCTTTTGGATTCTGTTGTGTTTTGTTTTATAACCCCAAACAGTGGAAGAAGACTTCTTGATACTGTACAGAGTGTTCTGAACTGTCTCAGATGACGCATACATAAGACCAACTTACTTAGTAAGTGAGCTTTTGTTCAAAGACTTACTACAGTGCTCCTGTTCTCTCATTTTTGTTATGTTTATCTACCTATTGGTCTATTTTCCTGTCTATTAAAAATCGGTGAAAGCTGAAAAGTTAAGTGCAGTTATTGTGGGCTGTATATATATAGATGTATAACAGATGTTCAAATATGAATCAAGAGTATTGGTCGTCTGTCTAAAGACGTGAACTGCTTTGCTGTTGGCCTTGTTTGTTTTGATGAAAAACGTTGTTTGGTAGATTTTTGAAATTTGGACTTTAGAACTTTTTTTTTTCCACTATGCTTCAGTTATGATGATGAAAAAGTTTTATGGTATTTCATAACAATGCCAGAAAAAAAAAACAAAGGAAACGCTCATTTTCGGGCAAAAGTGTTCCGGAGGAAACGTCTTTCTTGTTTAAGAAAACATAATAGTTTTTTCAATTGGGAAACTTTTCCACTGGTAATTTTTTTTTTTCTCTTTAAGAGACAAGCAGATTATTTGGGAATAGTGAATGTACCATGTATTCAGGTATGAGTGTGTTTGCTTGTATGTGTGTGTGTGTGTGTGGCTGAGAAAGCTAGAGAGTACATGTCTTAAACCATCAAGTTTTGATTGCTTTGAACACAGGATATTATAACTAATAAACATCCAAGTTTTAAATTGCTTTGAACACAAGATATTATTTCAAATATGATTTTTTCTCCACCTCAAAGAATATAGTTACTCTTTCCTATTTTTGAGCTTTTCTTGCAATTATGTGCAGAAGCATCGGCAACGGAGGATATGTGTGCACATACTCGGTCATTTGGAGATATGAGTTTTCGTTGTGGCCAGAGGTGATTGAGCAGTCTGGTGTGACATTTGCGTACATACACAAGATGCTGCCCTGGATGACTAGTTGAAATTTGAAATGTTTGAATGCTTTGGTTTACTGGAAGTATACATGCATATGGTTTTCCATAATCTAGTTTGTACAGCACTATTCTTTCACATTAGCTGTCACCTGTAATTCATGATTTACTGAAGCCCTCATGCAAAAAATAAACTTACTGTTTGGAAACAATCATAACCATTGCATGCATTCATTATTTGTCCCAGTCAGGTCTGACTTGTTAAGTTGTTATTCGTTTACTAATCGCCTGATGCAATTATAAATTTACTATAGAAAGATACCTATCCAGCATGTATCCATTTCCATATATTGTAGCTTTATTTTGCATTATTAGATATTGGATGTGATACAGTGTGAAACATTTTCTTGTGCAGGGATTGAGACTTAATAATGATGAAATCGACCGGTTACGCAACACAGACATTAAGAAATCGCTAAATAATAAGAAACTTTATTTGGTACTGGATCTTGATCATACACTGCTAAATTCCACCCAGCTGAATCATATAACGGCAGAAGAAGAATATTTGATGAGCCCACTAGATTCGCTGCCAGGTATTTTTTGTAGTCTTTTGAAGTCTTTCTTCTTGTGTAGCATCTTTAGTGCTTCATTTTTACACATTTCTTGGTTGCTTACGTGCATGCTTGTATATTTACCCTAAGGACTATTGACTTGAATCTTTTGATTTTGCTTGCAATATGATACTTTCAGATGAGTTGAAAGGCAGTCTTTTCAGACTGGACTTTATGCGTATGATGACCAAGTTAAGGCCCTTCATTAGGACATTTTTGAAGAAAGCCAGTGACATGTTTGAAATGTACGTGTACACTATGGGTGATCGACCCTATGCATTGGAGATGGCCAAGTTGCTTGATAGGGTGATATCACGTGATGATGGTACCCAAAAACATCAAAAGGGACTAGATATTGTGGTTGGGCAAGAAAGTGCTGTTCTGATACTGGATGATACAGAAAATGTAAGTTTTTACTTGTTAATACTGGAAATTTTAAAGTGCATTCATATCCATTTTAATATTGTCGTATGACTTGTATATTGCATTTAAATTGTTGAGGTTCATTCTAAAGCAACCATGAAGTGGAAAATGAATTTAGAGAAATCAACCGCTCGATTGAGATATTGTAATGTTTTATGGTGATTGTAAAAAATTCAGCTAATTTGATTCTCGTTTCGAATTCAATCAATTAGATCAAATTTAGTTACTCTTATAAACCTATATGTATATATCATACATCCCAAAGAGCAACCCCTATCAATTCAAAGAAAATGAAAAAATAGACCGTTGGATGAGATTATTATAATAAATTATGAGTGTGGTAAAAAATTTAGCCAATTTCACCATATTTTCGATCCAATCGAATCGGTCAACCGTAGTCATGACATGTTTTAGAATACTAGAATATATATGCACATATTTTATATAGAAGTATGAGAACTTCCAATTTCACCATAAACCAAATTACAACAAATTCACACTCACACAAAGACACACACACACACACATATAATATATATATATATATATATATATATATATATAAGGGCTAAGTACTTATTACTACCCTGTGATTTATGTCCAAAATCAATTCAATCCCTGGACTTGTAATTTCAACAAAAACACCCATGTACTTTCAATTTTGATCTAATAGGTCCAATTCGTTAATATTCTGCTATGAGTTCAACTTATAGTTGGATTATTTGATGAAAAGCTTTTTATTTAATAGATTTCTAATAGTGAGACTCACTCCTAAATTGACTATGCATGCCACCTCAACACCATATCATAAAACATAGGCTATATATAAGCCACGTCAACAAGTTAAATGACTTACTCCTAAATTGACTATGCATGCCACCTCAACACCATATCAAAAAACATAGGTCATATATGAGCCACGTCAACAAATTAAATGACTCAATTATCGGAAGACTAATAGATTGGACCTATTAGATCAAAATTGAAACTGCATGAGTGTTTTTGATAAAATTAGCCCAGGGACTGAATTGATTTTGGACCTAAACCACAGAGTAGTAACCAATATTTAGCCCTATATATAAACACACACACACATATATATATATATATATAAACATGTCTAAAAGTCCTGGATCTTCAATAATGATGATGTGGCATACTGAAGATTTCCAAATATTGTTTGGACCTGAATTTAGCTACTCTTGTGTACGACCATGTTGAGAAGAAATGAGGATGAATTGACACCCATTCAAGACAAATAGTTGGTGAAGTTATACAACCAAGGAAAAAGTGTCGGTCGGTCACCCAGCTTGGTTTGAGGTTTTAGTAACGGACGACCCAAAATTAACAAGTTGGACCACGCGGCCATATGTTCGGTTTATTCCAGGTTCGGTTTAGCTACTCTCGTGTACGACCATGTTGAGAAGAAATGAGGATGAATTGACACCCATTCAAGACAAATAGTTGGTGAAGTCATACAACCAAGGAAAAAGTGTCAGTCGATCACCCAGCTTGGTTTGAGGTTTTAGTAACGGACGACCCAAAAATCAACAAGTTGGACCATGCGGCCATATGTTCGGTTTAATCCAGGTACGGTTAAGCTACTCTCGTGTACGACCATGTTGAGAAGAAATGAGGATGAATTGACACCCATTCAAGACAAATAGTTGGTGAAGTCATACAACCAAGGAAAAAGTGTCGGTCGG